>CAKNYM010013405.1:0-37755 GCA_932195095.1 Andricus curvator | reverse complement strand
TTTGTACGCGGAAAAAAATTATTCTTCATCTTATATCTATCAAAATAGCTTCAAAATTGTTCAAATTTAACATTTAGTTTTGTTAAAAATGATATTAAATGACAAATAATTTTTTTTTCGTGAAAAAAGTATGAAAATGGTTTTTACAATAAAAAAATTATTTGCCTTTTTTATATGCTCAAGTTGCAATTTAAGTTTATTGCAAATATATCTAAGGGCCAAAGCTAAACATTTTTTCTAAAAAACGCACTTTTTTTGTAACTGCTATTATTTAATACCGAAATTTCAAATATTTGTATTCCTTCATAAAATAAAATTTATTAGATTTTCTAGTTTAACGTTCTAATTAATAATTAAATAAAAAAATAATTCAAAGGTTGCTCAAAAATTACGTAAAGCTTAAAACTTTTTTTCTCCTTTAATAAATGTGGGAATTTTAAGATAGAGATTAATATAATAAAAAATTCAATTTAATTTAGATGCAATATGCAAAATGAAATTCTGGTCCTTTTGAATAACGAAACAATAACTATTCTCCTAAAGAGAAAATAAAAAAAAACATCAATATTTTTCAGTAGAGAGCTATTCATGTTCGATTGGCGTAATTACGCGATTATGAATTCCCGCGAATACCAAACGAGCAGTAATTCGATTTTTCATGTGTGTAGAGAATCAACAGCCCTAGGAGCGATCATGTGTAAAACAGGCTCAATTATTCACGTGCCACTGGCTAAGCCCCGGCGGCATTAACGAGGCTCAAATAAAGACAGACATGCACAAAATTTTTTTAAATTATTTAACAAAAATTATTTTTCTTAATTTTTTGTCTACCCAAAAGCTTATTAACAGTTTACTCATCTCGGGGCAAACTTCGAGATATTCTTTCAACATTTTTTAATGCAATATATTTGTTAAAATTCTGAAATATTAAATAATTTACTTCTTAGGGGGATTTACTTTTACTTTGAGAAAATATTTGAGAAATGCAGAAAAATTACTGAAATACATTTTACGTCTTATATTAAGAAAGGCAATCATAATTTTCCTAAAATAAATAAATTTACGAAAATTACTGTACTACATTTTACGTCGTATAATAGGAAAGTCAATCATAATTTACCTAAAATAAATAAATTTACGAAAATTACTGAAATACATTTTACGTCGTATATTAGGAAAGTCAATCATAATTTACCTAAAATAAATCAATTTTTAAAAAAATACTGAAATACATTTTACGTCGTATATTAGGAAAGTCAATCATAATTTACCTAAATTAATTACATTTACAAAAATTAATGAAATAAATTTTACGTATTAAGCAGAATAATAATTCAGTAAAGAATATTATTCATTTTACTTCCAGTTAGAGCTGTTAGTTAAGTAATAATACTAAAAACACATAAATCAAACAATTATCGGTGATCGATAAACTTAGGAATTTACTTTTTTACTTATGCAGATTTTAATTTTAAATCAAGATGTTACCTTTTTTTATATAAAGCAATACAATACAGAAAATATAGAATATAGAAAATGTATCTTGAAAACGAATGAAGATAGGAAGCCGTTTAATTGCTCGAAATGTGCAGTTTTGTGATGCGAGTGCAGGGCACTAATTAAATTTATGATAAAATCCTTGTTACGCAAGAAATATAATTTAGAAATTTGAGGAATTCCAAAACCTTCAAGAGATTTAAAAAGTTTCAAGGGATTTCAAAGAATTTTGCAGGATTTCCAAAGATTTCAAGATATTTCGAGTAAACTTTGAAAAATAAATCAAATTAAATTAAATTTGATGGGATCCCTAGCAATTTCAAAGATTTCAAGGGATTTCACATGATTAAAGGATTAAAAAAATCTGTAGGGATTTAAACTTTCTTTTTGTTGAGAACTTTAATGAATAAGTTTAATTTCATTTGAATGCCAGAGAACTTCTATGGATTTCAAGCTATTTCGTCAGATTTCATAAAAATTTCACGGAATTTTAAAGATTTTCAACCGTATCAGGTTTTAAGATATTCCAAAGGATTTAAATCAATTTCGAGGGCTTTTCACGGATTTTGAGACGCTCAAAAGGATTTTAAGGGATTTCTAAATATTTTAACTAATTTTAAAAGATTTCAACAGTTTTTAAAAGGTTAACAATATTTCTACGGATTTCAAGGAATTTCTAAATATTTAAAGGGACCTTAGAGGATTTTTACGTTTTCAAAAGATGTCAAGGATTTCAAAGAATTTTGTAGGATTTTGAAAGATTTCAAGGAATTTCTAGTGGACTTTGGAAAATTAAATTAAATTTCAAGGGACTCTTAGCAATTCCCAAAATTTCAAGATTCAAGGATTTTATTAAATCTCTAAGGATTTCAAGGAATTTCAAAGATTTCTAGAGATTTAAACGTTTTTTTTAGATTTTAATGAATAAGTTTTATTTAAATTATATTTGAGGGTTTTCAAATGATTTATACTTTTTTTAATGGATTTTTACGCTTACCAAAGATTTTAAGGGATTCTGAGGGATTTTAAGGGATTCTGAGGGATTTTAAGGTATTTCAAGGAATTTATTAAATCTCCAATGATTTCTAGCGATTTTAACGTTTTCTCTAGAGAATTTTAATGAATAAGTTTTATTCAATTTATATTCAAGGGACTTTAAATGATTCATACTTTATGAAATAAATTATTTTTTATTTCAAAGGATTTCTACGGATTTCAACAATTAAATGAGAGAAGATTTTAACAGATTTCAAATATTTTAACGGACTTAAAAATATTTTCAAGTGTATCAAGGGATGTTAAGTGATTCCAGAAGGTTTTCATATGGATTTTAATTAAATTTTAGGAGATTTTCAACATATCAATGAGTTTTTGTAAAGTTTATTTGTACAGAGTTGCTATTTTTCATGAAATATTAATTTTCATGAAAAAATGTATTTCATTCATTTTTATAAATTTATTTAATTTAGGTAAATTATGATTGGCTTTCTTAATATAGGAAGTAAAAAGTATTTCAGTAATTTATCTACGTTTCTCAAATATTTAAAAAAAAGTAAAAGGGCCCGTAAAAAGTAAATTATTGAATATTTCAGAATTTTGAAAAATGTATTATGAATAGTCTAAAATAAATTGTTCCTTTGTAGTTTCTCTACGTTTTACATTAATTCCTTCAATATTTTTGTATTATTTTTTCTAATGCTGATTATCCTTTTTTTGTTTCTATCAATAATTTCTCATAACCAATGGAATCTTTTGCAATCTCATGTAATATTTTGCAATCTTTCGTAATCCCAAAGTTCATTAGTAAAATTGGAAAATTTTGAATTGTAAATCGTTAAAATTGAAGAATTTTTAATTGTAAATCTTCAAAATTGAGCTATTCCAAAAAATAAAACGTTTAAAATTACAGACCTTTAAAATATCAATCTTGAAATTTGAATAATTTTCAATTCTACATTTACAAAATTGAAGAATTTTCAATTGTAACAGTTCAAAATTGTTGAAATTTGAATTGTAAATCTTCAAAATAATGAGTTTTTAATTTTTATAATTTACAAATAAAAATTATGCAAGTTTAAGTTTTAGAAATAAAATTGTGAAAATTCATCAATTTGGAAGATTTGGAATCAAAAACTTTTGACTTTTATCTTTGAAATATTTAAGTTAACCATTAAAAAAAATCAAATTACATCATTTAAAATTATATACATTAAAAACTGAAGGATCTTCAATCGTAAATCTTCAAAATTAATGTATATTCCAAAAAACAAAAACGTTTAAAATTACATATTTAAATTTAAAATATCAATCTTCAAAATGGAAGAATTTGCAATTCTACATTTACAAAATTCAACAATTTTAAATTGTAACAGTTCCAAATTTTTGAACTTTGAATTGTAAATCTTCAAAAATATTTACTTATTTCAAAAATATTTTCACTAGCCTCTCAAAAAAAAAAATTGATAAATAAATAATAACAAATTCACATCTATGAAAGTAACCATAAAAATTACGAAACTAATAATTTTCTCATAAACAACTACTTGTTGGTAGAAAACGTTCTGAGAATACGGTAATTTATAAAAAAATAGTTTCCATCCTGCTCCGTGTGTGAAACCCGAAAAAATTCCGTTTCAAAAATAAAATCCCGTACATTTTCCGTACCAATAAATTTCTTGTAAAATTTCCAGTTGTTTCGCACGCTGGACACCCTGGATTAATCGGGTTGAAAAAATGATTTTTTTTAAAATCGATTTGCTTTTTATAAAAAAGTTAATTAATTCGAGATACACCATTAATTTTGTTAGATCTCAGATTAAAACTTTTTTACAATACCTCCTTATAGAATTAGTTTAATATGACTTCGCTTATGGCTTATTTTTTGTATAACATAGAGTATAGACCTTTTCAGGTATTTTTAAGAAAAAAATGTTTCTTTGTTTTATAAAGATATTACTTTATATTTTACATCTTAAAATAGTTAGGTAATTCAAAAATGAACGAAAATTAAATTCAAAATTATTATTGAAAAATAAGTTTGTATGATTAAAATCCTAATTATATTTATATAAACTTTTTATCATCATCATCACACACTTTCACTAGATTTCCAACTTTTAAGAGTTTGGGGATTGATTTTAAATGTTTCTCAAAAGCTAGAAATATTTATGAATACAAATATTTTTAAATTGTTCATATTTGTAGATAGAAGGATTTTCACCATAAGCGATAAGCATCGATTAATCATTCTCAACTAATCGAACCTTAAATCAAATTTTCAAAAATAATACTTCGAATTGACAATAACAAATAATTTATTTTTAAACCATTTAAATGCTTACAAATATCATGATATCTGTTAAATCTCGTGAAACCTTTTGAAATACCGCGAAATTTTTTTGAAAACCTTGGAAATTCTTTGAAATCCTTTAAAGTCCGCAAAGCTTCATTTTTAAAATTCCCTTACTTTTCCCTCACCAATGATATTTGAAGTTCGGCTTTAGGTGAAAAATCGAATTTTCTCCTACGATGGCCTATCAATGGCATTAAAAATTTTAATTTGTAAAACTTAATTTTATTTTCAAATTATAAATAAATTTTGTTCAATAATTAAAATATTGAAACCTCTTCGGAATTTATTTTTGCAATTTCGAAAGAATTTTCTTTGGATTTTAGATAGTTACTTTCTTGGAGAAAGCAAAATTTTCGACTTCCTAGGTGCAACAGAGAATTTGATAAAACACTTTAAAATTTGCAAAACATCATTTTCAAAATTTCCTCACTTTTTCCTATATCCAATAATATTTAAAGAACAGAATTCGAATTTCTAAAAATTTTAAATAATTAAATTAACTTTATTATTCTTAGACTTAGGGGTTGTTTATTGATTCAAAATCCTTCGAAATTCTTTGAAATCTTCAACAGCCACTCAAAAAGTCTGCTTAAAAAATTTCTAGTTATTTTAATGAGAAATTCTGGTTAATATGATTTGAAAATTCTGGTTAATTAACTCTGGTTGATTATTATTGTTATTATCTCTTAAAAAAAATAAGTTTAGCAATATTCAGTTACGAATTCCGTAATTTTCAGTTACAATTACGGAATTTTTTGATACATTGTATCTGAAAATTCCGAAACTTGTAACCAAAAAAATTTTACGTTTCGAGTAACAAAAAATTTTAAGCGGTTATATATGTAACAGAAAATTACGAAACTTTTTTCTTAATTTAAGGTAAATTTATGAAAATTCCGTATCAATTTTGTAATTTTATGAAAAATTTCGAAAAATTCTGTTACAAATTTCGTCAATTTAAGGTGCAGTTACATACAAATATAGGAAATTTCATAAAATATTTTTCACTACTTTTGTAACGTTATAGCTTCGTAAACTTAAAAATATTTCTAAATACGGGTTTCATATTTCGCATGGGAAAACAATTTATTTAACCACAAAGAATTCCGTAACATCATCAGGTCAAGACTGGCTGATTTATGATAAAATTGGTCTGATATCACATGAAATTCCGTAAAATCCTTTCAAATATTTGGAAATCTCACAAAATCTTTCAAATCGAATTTCTTGAAATTCATTAAAACCTTATAAAATTCCGTAAAATCTTTTGAAATTTTCACGAACCGCTTGAAATCTTTTAAAATCTAATAATAATGTTAAAATCCATAAAAATCTCGTACATTCTGAAATATTTTAAAAATGCAGGAAAGCTTTGGAAATCCTTGAGAATATTTCACAATCTCTTGAAAGCCTTCTAATTTCTTTAAAATCATTTGACCTTTAAACCCAAAAAGATGGATTTAAAAAAAAATACATTTTCAACCAAAAAACAAGAATTTTCAACCAAAAAGATGAATTTTCAAAAAATAATAATTTTGAAGCAAAAGAGACGAATTTTTAACAAAAAATTTAAATTTTTAATCAAATAGTTCATTTTTAAGCTACAAAGATGAATGATCAAACGAAAAAGACGAATTTTCAGCAAGAATTGAATTTTCAACCAAGGTAAAAATTAAACCATATTGTTGAATTTTCAAGCAAAAACAAAAATAATTTTTTAGAAAAAAGTTCAATTTTTAATCCAAAAATATAAGTTTTCTAAAAAAAAAAGTTAATTTTCAACAAAACTGTTAAATCCTCAACCAAAGCATATTAATTCTTAACCAAACAGTTGCATTTTCAACCAAAAAAGATGAAATTTCTCCAAAAGAGATGAATTTTAACGCCAAAAAGACGAATTTTCTCCAAAACAGTTGAATTTTTAATAAAAAAGTTAATTTTCAACGACATAGTTGAATTTTTATATCCAAAAAGATTAATTTTCAACCAAGAAGATTAATTTTCCAAAAAAGACGAATTTTCAACAATATAGTTAAATTTGCAATCAAAGAGATGAATCTTTGACCAAAAAATACGAATTGTCATTAAAATAGTTAAATCCTCAAACAAACCAGATTAATTTTCAACCAAACAGTTGAATTATTAAACAAAAGTTGAATTTTCAAATAAAATGATGAATCTTCAAAAAATAAATTTTTAATAAAAGAGTTCAACATTCAATCAAATAGTTGTATTTTCAACCACACTGTTTAATTTTCATGCCAAAAAAGCGAATAATTCTACAGAGCAATTGAATTTTCAAAGAGAAAAGGAAATTTTCAACAAAATAATTAAATTTCGAACATAATAATCAAATTATCAATCTAAAAGGATTAATCCTTTACCAAAAATATAATAGTATACTTTTCAATTAAAAATAATTGAAAGGTGACAAGTACAGAACTTGACTGCGGATTGCGATATAAAATGTAATTATCAGTTTAAATCAAAAATAAAAACAAACTTTGGAGATAATGAGTTTCTGAATGTTTTTCTTTCACCGGTTTTGAAAATCGGCTTTAGGTAGCGATTAAAAATAGAATGTTCAATTTTTTACAAAAATAAAAACTTTCTATCGAGTTATGTGGACGCTGAATAATAATATAAATTGTTTCATACAAAAAAACTATTCTATTTCTAGATAATTCAAATTTAGTGTGATGGTATTGTACTACGACAGACGATTCTTCGCTGAAAATCTTTTTAAACAAATATTTAAAAAAAAAAGAATAAACAATACCATTTTCAAGAAATATAGATGCTGAAGGAAAGAGAAAATTATTACAACGCTAAAATTTTAACGAAAATTAAAATTTTTATTTTTGTTACGACACGTATTAAAAAAAGAGAATTCGAACAAATACTTTCAACACAACATTTGATTTCTTAAGAATTTTTTATGCAATAAATCCATTTTCGGATTTACATTACCTTTTAATTAAATTAATTTTAACCAAAAGATGAATTTTTAATTCAAAAGAACGAATTTTCTATCCAGAAAGACAAATGTTAAAAAAAAATAGTTGAATTTCTGGTCAAAAAGATGACTTATTGACAAAATAGTTAATTTTTCAACGATATAATAGAATTTTTAACCAAAAGGCATTAATTCTAAGCCAAAAATATATTAGTAGACTTCAATTTAAAAAAAAATCAACCAAAACAGATGACTTTTTAAACAAAAGATGAATTTTCAATCAAAAGGACGAATTTTCTACCCAAAAAGACGAATGTTCAACAAAACAGTTGAATTGACCAAAAAGTATGACTTTCTAACAAACACAGTTGATTTTCCAATCAAATAGTAGAATTTTTAACCAAAAGAGATGAATTCTAATCTAAAAATGGAATAGTACTCTTCACTAAAAAAGAATTAACATTGAAAAAAATAGTTGAATTTTCTTATTGGGTTCTATCAATTCAGTTCGCATTTAATCGACAAACTGAGAAAAAAAATGAAGTTGCTTTAAAACAGGGAATAAAGAAGAATTTTTTGAAAAGGGGTAAAAGAGGGGTCAGGATTCATCACCATCATCTAACCACCAAACTATTCCTGACAATCCAAAATCACTACAAGCAGCCTTAGATTTAATCAAACTTGCATTCCCAAACAATCCACTAATAAATACATATTCATCGAGCAGGAAGAGTTCAAGAGTTAAAGGTGGCGGAAGTTCACTCGTGAAATGAATAAAAAATGAAGTGTAAAAGAATCGACTAATAGAAATGTAATCGTTCTTTAAAATTACCTTTGCTAAAGGCAGTCTTAGCCTGCCTGCTCGGTATAAATAGACTATGAAGCTAATTAATTAAAGATACACCGAACAATGTAACACATCTAAGATCCACATGAACAGAGTACAGAAAATGTACAGAAATGTGGAGAAACCCGTATCACTGATGATGAATGAACTATTTGAATCAATTTAATGCAAAAAAAAGGGGAGATAGATGATTTATTTGAGAGTTTATCTATAACCCGATGTCAGCTGTATATTGGCTGATGCTGACAATGGGACTGTAGATTGTACAAATGTACATACAACACTGAAACGAGAGAGAGAGAGTGTTATCGAGGCGAGGATAAATTCGAGAGTGTCAGTGATTACTGATTAGGATGGCTGCGACATAATAGATTAATACAATTACACGCACTCGCAATCATTCGACATTGGCATGAACCAGTGACTCTGGTCCAAGTTGGTGTATATGTATAGCATATATACGTGCGAATACAAGGGGGGAGTCAGAAATCGCGGTCGCAGCATGAATAATGTAAGTATCGTAGCCAACCGAGACAGCAGCTGTCACTGACCAATTACTGCCTGTGTATAAAGCAAATAAATTGACATCCTTACTGTAGCCAGTATAAATTAAGATCGTGGCCTTTGCGTCGCGCTCAACTCGTACCTACCGTCCAGCTCTAGAGGAAAAAAGCATAGACTTTCTATATGTGCCGAACAAGTTTCTATGATAAGGAAAACCGATCATGGCTATACGACGAGAGCTGCCATTTTTTCTGAGAGCAGGTGAGAATCCATTGAGGCATAGAGTGTGCGACTAAAGCGTCATTTTGTTCCCTGGATTGAACACCGTGTACTTGTCAGGAATTTTTTTTCGAGAGAAGTGCATTTACGCACAGAATGTGGGACTAAACCATCATTGTATGCTTCGATTTGTTCCCTATGGATTAAACACCGTGTAGACAGAAAAAGCTTGGCTTACTTTTGCTGCCTTTAAAAACTTATGGTTAAGAGGATTTTCATCTGTCTCAAAAATCTTGCAGTCAAATACCCAATGGGAAATTTACAACTGGCGCAGCATTGTGTCAGTACTGGCCAGAGTTTGACAGCATTGGCGTGGTGCTGGTAGCCAATACTGGCATCGATGTGGCGTAACCTTGGGATGATAACGCTGTTTAGTACTGATTGCCAACATCGGGGCTGTACTAAAATACTGTACTGGGCATTAGTATTGGCTCAGTAATGACTATAAGTACTGTGATTTAGTACTGGGACAGTCGTGGGTATAAGTACTAATGAAGTACTGGAAGTAAGTATTAGCACAGTATGGCAAATGAGTACTGTCAAAGAAGCCGGAGGAGTACTGGGCACCAGTATTGGCGATGTAGTGGCATGAGGCAGAAATGATAATTATGTTCAGTACAGACTACCAGTATTGCTACTGCACTATCGGCCTTCGCAAATTCCAGCTTTGCTTTCAGACATGACATATGTGACATATTTTAATTCTTAAAGAAGAAAATAAACGGCATTTTCATTTTGGAGATGTAAACATTCTAAATGACAAAGAAGTTCATATAAAAAATTTTTTTGCTGTAAAATATTTAAAAAATGTATTTGTCTGAATCTCTAAGGAGCATTAAAAAAGGAAAAACGTTCAACACATTTCAAAATAACACGTATTCTTTAACAATTGGTGTTATTTTAATTATTTTTCATGACACATGCATGATTTCAGCCTTTTTCGATGCCTATGAAGCGGGGCTAAAGCTCTACTTTTTACGGACTGAAAAGTGACATCCGTAATTTATTATTTATGCCGTTTATTATAGTCTGTTCCATGCCAGTAGTCCGCCGAGGTCCGGCAAAAAAACATCAGAAAAGAGTTCGCCTTTTGTTAAAATTTGTACGACACCAGTATTGTGCCATTACTCCGCCCGGGCCCGCACAAAGTCGTGAGACAATAGTTTGCCGTTTCTTATAGTCTGTACTACACTAGTATCATGCCAGTAGTCCGCCGAGATCCGACAAAAAAACATGGGGCAACAGTTCGCCTTTTATTAAAATGTGTACGACACCAGTTATCGCGCCATTACTTCGCCCAGGCCCGGGACAAAATCGCAGGACAATAGTTTGCCGTTGCTTATAGTCTGCACTACACCAGTATCATGCCAGTACTCCGCCGAGATCCAGCAAAAAACCTTTGGATAAAAGTTCACCATTTGTTAAAATTTGTATGATACCAGTATCGTGCCATTACTCCGCCCAGGTTCGGCAGAAGATCGTGGGACAATGGTTTGCCGGTTTATGTAGACTGTACTACGCCAGTATCGTGCAAGTACTCTGCCAAGATCCGGTACATATTCGTAAGACAGTGGTTTACTATTTGTTACAGTCAGTTATGTGTCCTAGACTGTGCCATTATCGTGTCATCATTGGGCTTGAAGTTGGCATTAGCCCAGGGCTGATTTTTGTTTAATACTGCACAGAATCCATACTGGGTCGATACTGGCCTGCCGATATTGGAACTTAGATTAGGCACAGTGCAGATCCAGTGCCAATATCCGTACTACGCCAGTATTGGCTAGCCAAGTGTTGGAACATTGCTCATGGCGCGCTACCGCGCCAGTTGTAAGCATCGGCCCAAGTCTGTAATTTCCTATTGGGTAATTCCGTGTATGTAAAACAGATTTTCATGTGGTACGAAACAAAACAGGCAACGATGCTTTTGTTTCAAAACAAATTTTTCTCTGAATGTGTGTTTCGTTTTGTTCCCTGCACGCAGGAAAAGATCCGTTAAATTCTTTGTAGAAACATGAACATGACTTTTTAGTAGATTTTACAAGCAGCTCAGTTAAATCAACTGATTTTCTGTAGAGTTCACGTAACCTCCAGTACAATCTACTGAACTCGGATTGTTCCACTCATTTCTAGGTTTTACTGGAAGTAGATTCAACCGAAGTTCTTGTAAAATCTACTAAAAAGAAGTCCGCAAAGATCATGTTCATATTTGTACCGTGTTGTAAATTTTTAGCATCTTTTTTCTCCATGTGGATTAAACAATGAATACTTAACGCTTCTATATTTTGAGCACATGAACTGCACATATACAGTAAACTTCATATCATTCTGATTATCAACTTCAGATAAAAACGATCCACTTTTGCGATTCCAACGTTAACTTTTACACAACTTCATTCATATCTGTCGAGTGGAAGTTGTTATACTTTTTAATGAAAGTCGTAGGTTAGTCATAATCGAGATAATATTGATAAAGTAAGGAATGCTTTAGAAAATGTTGAATTTCCTAGTCGGAGAAAAATTCCAATTTTCCTACATTGGGCTTTAAACCTCTACGGCGCTGGAAACTCATTTTTTCTTTCTAAGAATGTTTCTTTAGATTAACCTTGTTCCGACTCCCACTCCTGGAAGATTTACAACTTCCTAGGACAAACAGAAAATGTTTGAGAAAACGTTGAATTTTCAAGCACACAGTTAAATTTTCAACCAACACAGATACATTTTAAACAAAACATGGAATAGTTAAACATTCAGTTAAAAAATAATAATTATCAACTAAAAAAAAAGAAGTTACAACAAAATAGTTCAGTTTTTAATCAAAGAGATGAATTTTTAACTAAAATTATACATTTTCAACTAGAATAGTTCATTTTCAGTTACAAAAATTAATTTTCAACAATAAAAAAAAACGAATTTTCAACCAAATAGTTGAATTTTCAACCAAAGAGATGAATTTTCAATCAAGAAATGGATTTTTAACAAATTAGTTTAACTTACAACAAACTAGTTGAATTTTCAACCAAAAAAGATGAATTCTTAACGAAAAATGTAATAATTGATACTTCAAGCAAAATACATTTTTAGTTTAAATGAATAAGTACTTAAATTTAACAAAAAAAGACGAATTATCAACAAAACAGTTGAATGATCAACGAAAAAGGTAGGGTCTCAGTTCACCCAAATTTTATTTCTCCCAAAATTTATTTTCCCCAAAAATTCAAACATAGAAGTACGAGTTCGTGAGTTGGAAGTCCGCATAGTATAAAGTCAGGAAAGTCGGTAATGATGAAACTAAATAAATAAATATCCAAAAGATGTCGCAGCAAATATGTTTCTTGAATTAAATAAACTCAGATATTAATAAAAATGTAAAGTTCTGAATGTTTTAGTTTCTGTAAAGTTTTCTCTCGAGGGGAATATATTTTTTGAAATAGATCTTGACAAAAAACATAAGGTTATGCAAGTTCAGGCTATGTTAGGGAATTCTCGCCGGAATTGGATATTTTACAACATAAGCAGTTGGTTCCTACAGAAAATTTACAAATTTGGCACAATACAAGTTTATGTTAGAGAATTCTAGCCGGAATTGGCTATTACTCAAGAGAAACAGTTGGGTCTTTTATAAAACTTACAAATTTGAACAATTTTAGGTTATCTTAGAGAAATCTCACTGTAAATGGATATTCTTGAACAGAAACAGTTAAGTCTCTATGAAATTTCTAATTTCGAAAAATGTTAGGTTATGTTATGGAGTTTCTGCCGGAATTGAATATTTTTTATCAGAAACAGTTAGTTCTTTTCTGAAAACATCACAGTTTGAACAATTTTTGGTCATGTTAGCGATTTATCGTCGTAATAAGATATTTTACTACAGAAAAAGTTAGGACCTAACTGCTTCTTTTGAAAAATATGTAATTCTGGCGAGATTTCCCTAATTTAAACTAAAATTGTTCCAATTTGTAAGTTTTATTAAAAATGAACCTAAGTGCTTCTGTTGTAAAATATCCGACAAAAAATCGCTAACATAACCTAAAACTGTTCAAACTGTGAAGTTTTCGGAAAGACCTAACTGTTGATGAAAAATATCCAAATTCTGCAAAAATTCCATGACATAACCTCAAATTGTTCTAATCTATACATTTTCGAAAATACTTGACTTAAGTCTCTAACATAACAACCTTAAATTGTGTGTACTTGTAAGTTTTCTACATATAAGACCCAACTGCTTATGTTGTAAAATATTCAATTCCGGCGAGAATTTTCTAACATAACCTTAAATTGTTCGATCTTGTAAGTTTGTTTTAACATCCAACTGCTTCTGTTATAAAATATCAAATTCCTACGAGAAATCCCTAACATAACCTACAACATCTGTTCGACCTTGTCAGTTTTCTGAAAAATCTAACTGTTCTTTTGTTGAAAAATAGCTAATACCGGCAAGATTTCCGTAACATAACCTAAACGTCCTCTGTCAAGATCTATTTGAAAAAATATATTTATAAAATACAATTTTTCGAATTCTTAAGTTTTTTAAAAAGCTTAAATTTTTGTATTGTAAAATATCTAATTCCGACGACAAATCGCTAACATGACCTAAAATTGTTCAAACTGTTATGTTTTCAGAAAAGAACTAACTGTTCATTCTGATTAAAAATATGCCATTCTGGCAGGAATTCCATAACATAACCTGACATTTTTCGAAACTAGAAATTTCATAGAGACTTAACTGTTTCTGTTCAAGGATATCCAATTCCAGCGACATTTCTCTAAGATAAGCTAAAATTGTTAACATTTGTAAGTATTCCCTGAGATAACCTAAACTGTTTGAATTTTTAAGTTTTATAAAATACCCAAGTGCTTCTGTTGTCAAATATCCAGTTCCGACGAGAAATCGCTAACATGACCTAAAATTGCTCAAACTATTAAGTTTTCGGAAAGAACTAACTGTTGTTGATCAAAAGTATCCAAGTTCGGCAAAAATTCCATAATGTAACCTCAAATTGTTCTTATCTATGAATTATCTTAAAGACTTAACTGTCTCTATTGAAAAATATCCAATTCCAGGGAGAATTTTTTAACATAACCTCAAATTGTAGCAATTTCTAAGTTTCCTGAAAGATCTAACTGTTTCTCTTGAGAAATAGCCAATTCCGGCTAGAATTCTCTAATAAACCTGAATTGCATAACCACATGTTTTTTGTCAAGATCTATTTCAAAAAATATATTCCTTTCGAGAGAAAACTTTACAGAAACTAAAACATATAGAAATTTACATTTTTATTAATATCTGAGTTTATTTAATTCAAGAAACATATTTGCGGTGACATCTTTTGGATATTTGTTTATTTAGTTTCATCATTACCCACTGTCCTGACTTTATGCTATGCGGACTTCCAACTCACGAACTCGTACTTCTATGTTTGAATTTTTGGGGAAAATAAATTTTGGGAGAAATAAAATTTGGGTGAACTGAGACCTTACCACGAAAAAATATTAGATTTCAACCAAACAGTTGCATTTTGAACTAAAAAAGATGAAATTTCTACCAAAAAAGATGAATTTTCATACCAGAGACGAATTTTCCGAAAAAAGAGAGAGATGAATTCTTAACCAAGAAAAATTCTTCAGTCAAGGGAGAAAAAAATTCAACTAAATTGTTGAATTTTTAAGCTAAAAAGGTGAATTTTCTACAAAACAGTTGAATACTCCACAAAAATAGAATATTTAACCCAGGAATTCAAATTTTTAACAAAATAGTTGATCTTTCAATAAAAATGAATGAATTTCTAACAAATTTGTTGAATACTTTCAATAAAACAATACAAATTTTAAACCAAATAATAAGACTTTCAACCAAAAAGATTAAAACTCAACCAAAAATATAAAAGCAGACTTTTGAACCAAAAAGAATTAACTTTCAATCGAGAGGTTGGTTTTTTTGGTTGACTTTTTCTCCTTTTCTCCCTCTTTTTTCAATTGGTTATTTTTGTCTCTAATGAGCCGAAAAGTGAGGTGGTCTAGAAATTTATTTTTTAATTTTGAATCTTTTTCATGCTCATTTTGCATAAAATTATTCATGATAAAATGGATTTCTGTTCTATCTTAATTTTAAAAATATTTGGATTTTCAAACAAAGAGATGAATTTTCAACAGTTAAAAAGATTGAATTTCAACCAAACAGTTGCATTTTGAACTAAAAAAGATGAAATTCCTACCAAAAGAGAATAATTTTCATATAAAAAAAAACGAGTTAAAAAAAGTTGTACTTTCAACCAAGAAAGATTTTTCAGTCAAGAAAGAAAAAAATTCAACTAAATTGTTAAATTTTGAAGCCAAAAAGACAAGTTTTCTACAAAACTGAAATTTTTAACCAAATAGTTGAATTTTTAACCCAGAAAGATGAATTTTTAACAAAATAGTTGAATTTTCCATCAAAAGGAATTACTTTCTAACATTGTTAAATTTTTAACAAAATAATTAAATTTTCAAACCAAATAATAAAACTTTCAAAAAAAAAAAAAAATTCTCAACCAAAAAGATAATAGTAGACTTTTCAACCAAAAATAATTAACTTGCAATCAAAAGTATTTGAATTTGCAACCAAGGAGATGCATGTTCAAAATGATGAATTTTCAACTGGAATAGTGCAATTTACAAGTTAAAAGATTAAATTTTTAACCAAAACAGGAATATTCAAATCTCCAATTAATTTTTGTTTCATTTTAAAAGTGTTTCTATAAATTTATTTAGTAAAGTACAAGGAAGAGTATTAAAATAACTTCTAAACAAATTTACAACTTTCTCGGACCAATAAGGAATGTTTTAGAAATTTTGAATTTCAGGTTAGGACAAAAATTCCAATTTTCCTATATTGTGCTATAAATCTCTATAGCTCTCCAAATTATTTTTCTTATCTTCAAAAAGTGCTTCTTTAGATTTACGTAGTTCAAGTATTCGTCTAATTAATAATATTAATAATATGTATTAATAATTTTTCGTTCAAAAGAAAAAAAAATGTAGGAAATTTGTTCGACAGTTCAGTTTTAAAATTACAATGTGCACGTAGACGGATATGACTTCGTAGTGTCATAACAATTGGCACTCGACAGTTAATACTCATGAAAATTCATGGCAGGCAATTGATCTTAAGGATCAGATCATTCTTATGCGCAATTTACTGATCAAATAAAAAATCCGAAATCTGTAAAAACGCGTTACACATCATGTTTATCCAATTTCGGGATCAAATTTGATTGAGGTTTAGTCCAATAAACCGTCATTTTGGTTTTGTTCCCTGGATTTAAAACCTTATACTTGTCAGTCATTTTTTCGGTTTTTCCTAACTGGATAAAATGTCGAAGTGGACAAAGCATAAAATAGGTTTTTTGGAAAAAGTCTCTATTAAAATTGGATTCCTTTGGAGGACCAACTGGAGTCTCCTTTGAAACAAATTCATCATTTTGTATTCCTTTTTGTTACAGCTCCTCGGGAACCAAAAACTGGTTCTAATAGAAACCCCAGTTGTTTCTGTGTCGCGGAGGAAGTGACAATGCAGTTACAAAGTGTGTGACTAATCACTAAACCCTCATTTTCTGTTTCGTATTGTTTCCTGAATTGAACACCGAATACTTGAGGCTTCTATAGCTGAGATATATGAACATACACTGAGAAAAATGGATTATACGAACTGGATAATAGAATTAAAGAATAATACACAGTATAGAAAAGTATATTAGCGCGTATAATCTATAATATTTTTCTAATATATGAAGATGTTACCAAATATAATCTCTAGATGTTAAATTCTTATAATCTGGAGACATCAAATTGTAACATCTCAGATTTTAAAATATCCAGGCGTATGTGTAGTCTCAGATGGTACGTCGCATCTTGGCGCGTGTCATATGCATCCGTTCGCATTAAAACAAGTAATAATTAAGTTATAAAATGATTATTAGTGCTAAATCACACGTGATTTAGATTTATAAAAAGGGTAAGTTTACATTTCTTTTCATTACACATCACTGCCATTTGTACAAGTGCAGAAACTTAGCCTCCTTTACTTTCATTTTTGTAGTCTCATGATAGCCACTTTCCTGCTTATTGTTTGTTCAAAAAATTGAAATTTGTTTCCAGTTTTACTTCCGAGCTCGTCTATCAAAATTTTGTATAGGTTTATAAATACATTTGCAAAAATTATTATATATATATTTGAGGTTATCTAATGGACCAGGATTCTAATATGGACATTAGATTTTAAAATCTTTGATTATAGATTTTAGTATATCAGATTATAAAGTTTTATAATCCAAGATTATCCTGTAATATCTATTTCTTGATATCTATAGATTGTAGTTCTAATAATCTGGATCGCTGTCCCATAGTTAATAGTCCAAGATTATATCCGGTAACATATTTTTTATTACCCGGTATAATCTATTTTTCTCAGTTTACGGAAGAAATACTTCCTGATGCCGGATATTATAATGGAATAAAAAACTAGTTTTTGGATAAATTCTACACGGAAAAATGCCAAGGACCCGTTCTTAAATGCCTAGTAAAATGCCTTTCGGGCAGAGCAAAGCCAATGCATTGCATAGTTATGCGCCTATACTGCCAAACAACAGCGCTTATATTTATAACACGTTGATGTAACCCGTGCCAAACAGCTTCTGCCATTACTTGCTCCTCGGGTATAGTGTTCTATTCTTTACATTGTATTAAACTGCGTATTATGTGTGTGTGTGTGTGCTCACAATTTTGTACGACGGTGGTCAATGTATTTAATGTAATTTATAGAAGTAAAGAGCTGTTGCTGAAACGGTTTAGTGTCTAATTATGACTTTCTGGTTGTGAAAATGTATTTCTTGTTCATTCCTATTCAGGGTGTCCACACGACGAATGATTTTAAATTCCCGTTCATTTCTCGGTTTAAAAGATTTGAATGATTTCAAATGATTTCAAACGATTTTCAAAGACTTCAAGTGATTTCTTAACATTTTAAAAGAATTATAATTCCGAGTTGGAACATCAGATAATTATTGGTCATAAGAATTACAACACTGTTTTAGAACAAAGAATTTTATAAAAGAAGTCCAAATTATAATTCATGGAAATTCCCTATTCCAACTCACAATTAATTTTAATTCCATAAATTCCCTGTTCCAAGTCAGAATTATATTTATTTAAAACATTTTCAACTATAATTCAGAAATAGAGTAACACCCTTTTTCTAAAATTTGGAAGAAGCCAGTTAAAATTGTTATGAATTATGATTCGGAACAGGGATTTTTTTCAATTCCCTTCTTCTAAATCAGAATCAAATTTCTTTTCCGAAATTCCCTGTTCCAAAGTCAAAATTATATTTATTGAACAAACTTCCTCTTATAATTCAGAAATAACCTAGTACTCCCTTTTTCCAAAATTTGAAGGAGGTAAGTTTCAAATAGTAGCGAATTCTGACTTAGAACAGAGAGTGTTTAAATTCACTTTTCCTAAACTAGAATTAAAATTTTCTTTCCAAAATTCCCTGTTCCAAGTCTAATTCGAATTTTTTACAGAAACACCTTGGGCCTTGAGATATTGTTTTCACCAATGTTTCGATAACATTTTCTACTCTAACAATTATTTAAATTTGACAAACAAAGATTTAGATAAGTTAATATCACATGCGTGGGCGACAATTTCTTACACTATCATCATGACAATCCAACACTGTTAGAAAAATATGATCGAAATTTTCATGTACATGTGAGTAAACTCATTTGCATATATCATAAATTAAACATAATATACCATCATGTTGTAAAACTGATAAAAATGTTTATTAAAGTCGGTAAAACAGAGTGCGTAATAACTCAAAGTTCCTTGATGCCTTTAAATCTTGTCAAATATTTAAAACAAAAATAATAATATAAATTCCGTGAGATAAATTGTTATTTATAATTAAAGTGCAACGATTTTTTCCAAAATTGACTCTGAATGGAAGAAATTTTAACGTTAGTACAGCCGCTTGTAGTGTCATTTATGTTTAACCACAAGCAAATATCATGTTTTATTATTTATGATCGAAAATTAACAAAGAAATTATTTTTAATATGTGTAAAGTGGAATTATTAAACGCTACTCCCTAAATTTCTTTCATAACAAAAATACTGCAATAAATTTTCTTTTATTTAAAAAAATTTGTTTAGAGCGCTTTTCTTAGTTTTCGATGTTTGAAAAATACCAATTGAAGGCTAAACAATTCTTTTACTCCAAGAATGAATTTCTGATTTATTAGGAAACAAGTCCTAAATTTTGTAAAACAAACAATTTTTCTTTAATATTGTCGGAATTAGAATACGAAAATGTGTAACTTCATTAATGGCCTGAAAATGGGCCCTAAAAATGTTTTTTCCTGAAATAATATGCACAGGATTTCTTCTACAATGTTAATAGAATATTCTCGATAATAAATAAATTTAAAATATTTATACCGGACGACAGGAAAAAATATTGAATTTCAAAATACGCCAAAACACATTTGTTATAGTTTAAAGATTCCTATAGTACTTTAAAATGTATTTTGTTACTAAAATTGACTAAGTTACTAATTTGTATCAATAATTCAAACAATGAATTTAAACGATTTTAGGATACATTCATAAGAATTCAGTGTGAATTCTAAACAATTCAAGTACAATTCAAAAAAGTTCAAATGAATTGAATTTTTTTTTAAATCCACTGATTTCAGTATAATGGGAGCAAACTCAACACGATGTAAGTGAATTGAAAATAAAATTAAGAAATAAACAAAAACCAATAAATTAAATAAAATTCGAGTAATTTTAGAGGAATATAAGGGAAATGAGAAGAATTCGACCAAATTCATAGAAATTCAACGTGTATTTTTTAAAAACACTTGTGAATTGAAACCAATTCAAAAATATATATATAATAATTAAAAGAAACTAAAAAAATCCAGTGAATTAAGTAGAATAGAATGAATTTCGAAGAATTCAAGTGAATTCGAAAAAATTCAAAAAAATTTGGAAGATTCAGGATAAATTAATACGAATTTGGATGGATTCCAAATGGATTCAAATGAATTGCAAAAAATCTTAAAAATAAAAAAGATTTAAATTACTTCAGTAAAAGTGGAGTGAATTTAGAAGAATGCAAGGGAATTCATAAAAATTAAATGCAATTGATACGAATCCAAGATGAATTTTTAAAGAATTCAAGGTGAATGAAAAATGATTTAAGTGAATGCAACACATTTTTGATAATGAAAACATTCAATTGAATTCAGCTAAATGGGAGTGAATAGAATTCTGATAACATTCACAAGAATTCCAGGGCAACTTAAAAGCCTTCAGGATGAATAAAAAAAATTGAAAATCCAAAAAGATCCATTAAATTCAGTGAATTTCAAGCGAATCCCAAAAAAAATCAGGGCGAATTAAAAAGAATTCAAAGATTACGAAAGTGATATTTTCATTTATACAAGTGACTATAGTGACTTTATCTTTAAAAAAGTGATAAAATAAGTGATGAAAGCTTAAATTTAGTAAATTATATAATTTTCATAATTTATAATATAGAAAGTTATAGCTAAAAATGCATTTTGAAATACTATACTATAGGAATCTTTGAACTCTAAGAATTGTGAATTTTGGTATATTTTCTAAATTTCAGATTTGCTTATATCGCCCGTTATAAATATTTTTAATTAATTCATTATGGAGAATATTTTCTTTATATTTCAGAAGAAATGATGAGCATATTATTCCGAGGAAAACAAAAATATTTAAAGGCCATTTCAGATCATTAATTGTAATAAAATTACAAATTTTCTCATTCTAAATTCAATAATATCTTCAAAAATGTTAAGGCTTATTCTTAATAAATAACAAATAATTTCTATAGGTGGAAAAACTTTTCAGCCTTTTTGTATTTTTTTAAAATCAAAAACTAAGAAAACTTATTTTCAAACCTTAAGGCTGGCGGAACTTCTAAACAGTTTTTTTTTAATAATATCAATTTTATGACTACTTTTTTTTGCCAAAAGTGAGAAATCTAGGGTTCAGTTTTTACAAAATTCAAAAGCTCATATTTTTTTGGGGACATGTAAGAAGTTACGGTGTAAATAGTATGTTAGAAATCTGTCCCATAATTCAATTGTCCAGCATGTATTGAATTTTCCTCTGCTTTAATATCTATATTTCTAAAAAAAAATGTAATGAAGCCAACAAAACATTTTACTGGGCGAACAAAAGAATTTATTTTGATCAACAAAACATTTTTTTCCGTGTGAATCATCCCACAAACTAGTGATATATTAATTTCAAGCCAATTTAAAAAAAAAGGTAGAAACATGTGTTGTAATGCGATTAGGAAATCCCACTGATAACAAGTGACTTCCTCGATGAACTAAAACGCAAATTAGTAATATACAGTTAACTTTGTTTACATCTTAATTTCCGTGAACTTTGTCTCCATCGCACTAAATCTGAAGGTATCAATTTTATCTGCAACTAAATGATCCAATAATGTAACACTCTTTTATTTCTTAATATTGATGCAAATTTTCATCTCAAATGAATACCGTTGCAGCAAAGATGATACCTATCCATATTTACTGCGATATCTATTGTACGCGCAGACATTACGAGACAACCATCCCTTTTCCTCAGGTTTTAAAGTATTTACACCATGAATTCACACATTTTTGGCCTTTAAACCTCTCAAAAGACTTTGTGTTTAATTGATAATAATGATATACAAGTATCGAGAAAATTTCAAAAATCCATAAGCAGATCTGATACCTTGAAGAATGAGAGACAGCGCATTACGAGTGAGTGGGACAAAATGTGTTGTAAATGACTGCCGGAAGAGTGAGACGAGTTAGCGAGAAAAGAGGAGAGAAAAAGATAAAGTCTCTCTTTCTTTCTGGCAATTCTCCATCCTCGTCGATCCCTCTTGCAATTTGCAATCCGAACAAGCTGGCAGGCAAGTAAGCAGGCAGGCACAACACGGTCGATCGCTCGCTCCTGCTGGCAGCCATTTTGCGCTACCCGCAGAGTCGACATTCTCATACCGGAAGGGCACTGCCGGGATTTTTATTTTGCATTCCTAACACCATTAAACCAAGAACCTGCTAGTGCTCAAGAGAAACCTCTGAAAAGAGACTATGGGAAAATGCGAGCAACGCTAGACGCAACGAGGACAGCGAATTTTACAGCTTGGAAGTATAACGAATGCAACGATCCGAGAGAAAAGACAATAGATTTCCATCGTGAGTTATACAGTTGGAAGAAAAATTGAGCTTGCTCTGGCGTTTCATCGGATCGAGAGGGCGATTGTCGCACAATGCGTGAAAAACACAAATTGCCTCGCACTCCAGCAGTTTCACTCATCCTCCCCAAATCAAAAATCCATTAGGCGCTAACGTGCTGTCGAAAGTAAAAAAACAAAAACTGGAATACGGAATGAACAAATATTTGGAGGGTGAGACGAATTCCACATATACGGACTGACTGAAGATTATGCCTAAGATTGTCCAAAAATAACTTCAGTGAACATCACACTAAATCTGAATGTATCAATTTGATCTGCAACAGAATGATCCAAGAATGTAAAAAAAGTCTTGTTTTCGATACCGTCAGGAATACTATAACTTGGAAAGCATATTTAAGAAATTAATATCGTGAATATGAACTTGGGAAGAATCTGGCTACGCATGAGAGAAATCGAAACAGTCATTCTCCGTTTTCCGTATATCGTCGTCCGACCAATTCCGATACATGCCGAAGCTTGGACATGAACAAATCAACGTAGATTCTCATGCTACCAATATTCATTTAAAAAAAAATTTCAATCAGAATGACAATTATGATAGAAATAGACCATGGTAAAATTCATTTTGCACGTTTCCTCGCAGGAATCCAATTATTCCGTCTCGAGTTATTGAGAGCAAAATCTGCAAAATAGTGCTGTCTCACGAGTAACTCACAAGGAATGAAACTTTTGCTGGTTAGCACATAAAGACAATTCAAACCTCTACTCTCAAGCGTTCGTGCGATGCCTTATATAAGGCATAAGCGGTAATGTACATGTTTCCCTGGGAGGTTTATGTGTGTATCGCATAATATACACCGGTAAAAATGTAATTTTACCAAACTTTTACTATATTTTTTACAGCAAATATACATTGCCAGAATAGTAATCTTAAATTGCAACACATGCGTGGCCAAATCTGCAGCAATAATGTTTAGAACGTTATTTTTTGGGTGCAACGACAAATAAAAGTAGTCACATTTACCATCAATGTTTCACAAGAAATAAAAGTAGTAAACGTAACAAATGTTGTACTTTGGTGCTGTTGGCACAACTGAAAGCTGCTAAAGTGCCTGCCAAAATTCGCACTGAAAAATCGCATTTCACGCTCACGAGCGTTGCCATATGTTGATTTTAGTATTTTGAGAAATTTAGATAAGTTGATTATATTGATTAATTCTTTTAAAATATACTGGCAGTTCAGAATTTGTTGAAAACTTTGAAATCAGCAGATTACTTCGAAAAACTCAACGTTAACTAAAAAAACAGTTAATTCGCTAGATATGGTACTTTCACGACTGCACCTAAGTAATCTTATCTCGTTATACCGATGAGTTATGCAGGTAATAATAATTACGACAAATTTCACATGAAATTTCACATTAAATTTACGTAGAATCCGAGTAGAATTTCGCTATAAATTCTCGAATCGGTGTGCTACCATTTTTTTCTCCTGTATCTCCATTTAAATGTACACATTAAATTTCCTGATCTCATCTGATGAATATTCGATTTGAATTCTAATTTTATTAAATCATTTCATGTGAAAGAATTTTAAAAATGAAATCCCTGTGGAATTTCATGGGAAAACAATTAAGACAACCCAAGAATTGTGACTCAAAGTGAATTCTTTTTACCTGTGTACCTTGATAGATAGAACGAGATTAAGTTACTTAAGTACAATTTTAAAAGTTTCATGTAACGCAAATGAATTATTTTTTACCTACAATTCAGTTTCTCAGTTTAATAGGAAAATCTCCAAGCTTTTATATACTCACTGAAGAGGAATTTGATAAAAATTTGATTTGATAAAAACCCTGCAGACTCAGTTGACAACTACATTAAGAGTTAGTTGTCGACTGTTGGGAGCGTTTAAATTTTATCCAGTTTATTTATAAAAAGATTTAAGGATTTTTTGTGTTCAAGCCTTAACCCTGAATTTTAATGTTTGAAAGAAAAGCCTTAATCATAACCACTTCCATAGCAGCTACATATATTACAATATAAAGTAGTTACCCCTTTTCCTTCGTTACAAACTGTTAGAAAAATTTGAATTAATTTCTAGATGAATTTTAATGAACATGTTTGGAAGTTTTTTCCACTCACGTACATTAATTTTCTCGTACAGTGTACATTAAAATTCAAGTATGATCATTACAAACTATTCTCGTTTTAGTTTCCACTTTAATCATTAATTTCAATTTAAAAATGGGCTAATTCACCTTGTCTTCAATTTGATCAGGTTTTTTTACTTTATGGTCGAATTTATGATTTAAAATATCTGTGGATTATATTATGATAGAGACTAAATCATTTTCTTTTAAAAGTAAATTAAAATTACTGGTTATCGTAAAAAATAGGATAAAAAAGGATTTTCATAAATGAATGTTCAGTTACAAGTGCATGAAAATCACTTTCAGTTACCAGTCCCTACAATTTAGGTTACATTTGTAATTTAAAAGTGCTTACATTTTCAGGAAATTTTTTATGTAGACATAGTTGTCCTAACCAACCATTTTTTTAGTACACGATCAATGATGATCAAGTCCACCCTCTGTGATGATTAATTTGAACATCTTGTTTTTTAATAATTTCAACCATCCACAGAGAGCCAAACGGGAGGGACTTATAACCCAATTAACCACCCTGACCACCAAACTTAATTTTCAATATTCCCTGACATTCCTGACAAAATTCCCTTCTAGGTTCTCACTTTTCCCTGACCTGCAGAAACCCTGATCTTTTAAACAATCAGAAGACATGACTTACACTCTGAACACCAGGAACAAACACACCCGAAGCCTAAAACGGATTTTCAGAGCGATTAGTAGAGAATGGACTGCACGAAGAAAATATGGTGGAGAGGAGATTAAGTTTTCTTTCAACGTCGAATTTGATGCTTCCAAGGGATTAAGAACAAAGGCTTCACTCAACTATCAGTGGGTTTTCAACGTTCTAGGCCGAAAACGTGCTCCAAACTTCGCCATTAATTGATACAGCTATTGAAAACTACGATATCATGTATTCATGTATTGTAACGTTTACCTTACGTCTCAGAAATAAATTTCCAACAGAGTTATTGTTAAGTTCAAAAACAAATTCTAAATTCTAAAAATCTATTAGCAAACACTTAGGAGTGAATCATCCATTCAAGCACATTGATCAAGTACATGAATTTCATTTCATTTATATAACTAAAAAATGGTTTAATTATCAAGAAATTCTGACAGTACAATGAGAAATTATGCTAAAGCAGCAACTGACTGCCTCAGTGTTCACTCATATAAATGTACAGACTATAATTCAAAAACTTACAACCACAGAGTGATCATACAACATATCTTGATACATTTCAACGAACAGAAATTTGTACTGTCTGATAGATACCAATGGCACAAAAGAGAAACAAGTCGATATTAGAAAGTTGACCTAAGCACCTCGGATTGACAAGGATGATGCCGGCTAAGCTAAACGGAGACACGCGACGATCGCTTCCTGAGCAGAGTTTATCAACCAAAGTGTTAATTGGCACTGCAGTTATTTTTCTACAAGCATAGTGCGATTTCCTTTGGCCTATTTTATGCAAAAAATGTAGAGTATACGAGACGAGGAGAGATTTAATTGATTTGCGGATCAAGGTAACCAATTAGGATGAAACTTGGTAAATTTATAGTACGTGTGTAAAACTGTTCACAAGAAAATCTTGTCACATGACAAACTCTACTAGATGAATTTGCAAATAGGCTAACTTTTAAATTTGTAACCCTTTCTCATGTATTTCTCCCCAACCAGTAGTTTCGGCTTTTGACAACAAAGTATATCTATTCCCTTTTCCAAATATATATCCCTCTCTATCGTTTCTAAGCTTTTCCTGTGCATTTCTCACCCCTGCAGGCGGGGGTGTTAATATACCTACCCCAAAACCATCCGTGATGAATGCCCTACGCCTGCGGCTTGTAGTCTATACAAAAGCCCATTATTAATATCAGTCAACACGTTCAGAAGTTATTGGGGAGTAGAGAGACGTTCGATTATATATATATAAGATATTAAAATGCAATTGATGTCATTTTAGTGTTTTATAGTTTCTATCATGTAGATTGTAGCACAAAGCCTCGTGTATATGAACCATAAAACAGCAGACATATTGAAGGAGAGGAAGATGTAAAAAGAATACATTGTCGATTTTGTCTCGACACGTTTGATCCCACCCGATTTGATTGATGTTCGTGATTCAATCTTGAAAATACTTGCGATGCGAGTTTTATTGCGAAACAAGACTTTGTAAACGCATAGGAACAAGCTTCAAATCCACACGGAGAAAAATGGTATTCGAAAAATAGAAACTGAGTTCTATTAATCGAGCAAAGCAGATCCACGACTAATTTTTCTGGAGGAGTAAGTAGTAAACGCCCAGCACTCTAAACAAGTTTTTTTTTCTAGAGGAGGTGAGAATGCATTTACACACAGAGTGTGGGACTCAACCGAAGTAGCTTTATTGGAACAGCAGTGAGACTCCGGGACCGGTTTGAAGCCAAAAATCGAACAATATTCTCTTTCTATGTAAATAAGTCAGAAAGAGGTTCGTCTGATTTTCGGCTTTCGAAACCCCAGAGTCCCCCTGCTAAGCTGGGGCAGTTTAGGACTGGACAACGTCGCAAAGGGCTGGAAATATTCACCGTGGATCCCGGTTTCTAAACCACCAAATGGACTACGTCCAGTTCTCATTCTAGATGGCTGGAGATTCACTTTAAAATTTCCGGTATTCAAAATTAGTTTCGAAATCTGCATTTTTTTCCGTGCATCCTCGTTTTACGTTGATAAAGAACATTTAGAGATTGTACACATATTAACGTGTTTTTCTTTTGTTTATATCGTGTTCGTTTTGTCTAAATTTCAGCCAGTATTTGGACTTTCACACCAATTTTTGGTTTAAATTAGGACTTCTTTTGAGATAACATTTTTTTTGGAAATCTAGATAGAATACGTGTTTTTAAATGTTATATCAACACGAACATCTCCTGAACTAGAACCGGCCACAAGGGCCCTTCTCATAAGAACGTATTCAGTATCGGCTCAAAAAATGGTACTTTAGAATGGATTGTCGACCGGAATTTCTGGACTCCCGCTTTTCTTTTTGAAACTATTCCTTCCATGATCATTCCAAACTGAACATGATGATTCCAAAAAGCTCAAAAAAAATGATGTCTCATGCAATTAGTGCCGAGGCAGATAACATTTAATTACTTAGCACTCTCAGTGCGAGATTCCTCCCCTAGATTCTTGGTTTTAATGGAGAAGAGTAGTGTTGGAAGGGAAGGTTAATGGAGAAGAAAAAACGAAAGCAAAGTCCGCGCTCGTTAACGTAGGTGGCCCAGTCGTTGCCGTCGTCGTCGTTGCTTCGGCTAACGCTCGCTGCGCTTGCGCGAAAATTCCAATCGGCGAATTTCCAGCAGCCAAAGCAAGTTTTAAAGAGCATTAAAGAGTATAAAGACAAGCCGCGAGCGCAACCCTAGAGCGACGAGACGACTCACACGAGACTGATTACACTCCTCGGAAGCAGGGAACTTCACTCAAGTGACTTTGAAATCAGAAACTTGAATTTCCTATGAAAATAAGACTGCTCTCCAATGGAAAACCCGCGGCAAGTGACATTTGCCGTAAAGATGATTTCCCCGTACACGTATGCCAGAAAATAGTCTCTCCGGCAAATGTCACTGGGGTTTTCCGTTGTTGAGCAGCAATATTGAATTGTCTCGATACAACGAATAATAATTGAGAAAAGAATGAATAAATCGGTCGAAAAGAGCCTCGTTGTTCTGGCCTACGTACCATTGTGCGCATTCAAGCGTAACTCTTAGCCCAATTTAGCTGTCTCCAGTCTCGTGATAATCCTCAAACTGTACAGTAATAATCCACAGAGAGCAATGTAGTAATCCTGGGTAATAAAGTAATCCAGCGTACAGGAATAATCCACAGAACGTAGAATATCACTCATTCACACACACAGCCACATGCAAGCAGGTTTCGAGTCTGCGATGCACTTGGTGTGGCTTACGCACTCACTTGCACCAATACACGAAAACACTCACACAGCGACGACAACCTTCCCGAATGAAGGAGCAGCTCGAGAAGCCTTGTATCTCCAACTCCTCTTTTCTTCTCAGCCGATTCTTTCCCTTCCTTTTTTTTTTTTGCACTCACAGACACTGGAACTAATTCGGCCGGCAGATAAACTACCCCGGGCACACCTACACAGAATTGGCAACAACCATATCCGGAAGCACCTTTCCGATTTTCCGCACACACCCTTTTTCCTTGGTAGCGAGGCGCGCGCACCACTTTCGGTTGCACAGCGCTCGACAAGAGCGCTCGTCTACAACGACGACACGCACACTCATGTACCCACCAATTCCAGGCGCCTCTCGGGCACGACAGGACACGACACGCGCTCACCCAGCGCAGCCAACAACTGGTTCGACGAGGAGGCGCGACGCGACAAACAAAGAACTTGCTCACCACGATTTAGCAACGAGGACACACCACAGCACCTTCCAACGACGACGAACACTCCCGAATTCAAAGTCGAGTTTTGCACTGGTGCAGCTTGCGGTCGATCGCGGACTCGTTTCAGGAGCGCTATCACGCGTCTCGCCTGCCTCTCCGGTCTCAATATGTCCTTCTCTCTCCTAGATCTCTACGTCTCACTCCCACTCCCGTACTTCTCTTCCTCTGGCTGGATTTCACTCTTCCCCCTCCTCAAAAACACCAAACCATCTCGCTCTCTCTCTATCTTACACACCTTCACTGCTCCTCTCTCTTCCACTCATTCCCCTTCCTCCAGTGACTTCTCACTCTTGCTTCTTGGTGGTTTTCTGCCACCGCCAATGTGCCTTTCGCAATATATTTTTACTTATCATCAACAGAACGGGGACCTGCTTTATTCAACGTGGATGACCTATCATCCAGGATTGGGAGACGCAGAAAACGCTTGGCGTCGAGAAGTCTTGGTATCTGTCTCTCTCGCTCTCTCTCTCTTTTTCTCTGTCTCGTTCTCGCTCTCTTGGTTGTACCCTCTCACTTGCACTCTTTGGTCGGTTCGTCGTGCCGACGCCGTAAGCGTACCCGTACAACACACCTTCTCGCTCGGTTTTCTCGAGCGTCGCCACGAAACTTTGTGAAGAAAAAAAACAACACACGACTGTCCACAACACACACGTTTCACTGTCGAGCAGTCGCGGACGAGAGTTTTTGAGTTTGGCAAATGTGCAGAGCTCCGAAGTCTGCGAGAGTCTTGGGCAAAAAAAAAGCCAACACTACACTCCCTTGTCACAAAGCACTCATAGCAGCAGAACCGCGGCACGACACATGGCTAGAGGCCTCCGCAGAGATCGGAGCACTTCGGCGAAACTCGGCTGCTCTCGCCTGTCAGGGCCGACTCGAGAACTCCAGGAACGGCACTCGACAAACTGGTTACCCCCATTTTCTCATATGGGCAATTCTCCAGAATCGGAAATCGCGCAAAAATTTTTTTTTACTGATATCGTCATTGGAAATGATTTGAATATGTTATAAGTGTCTTCACCTATTAGAAAATCTAGTAAAAAGTTAAAATCTCATTGTTTTTTAAAGGACAAAACATTATCATCATCAAAAAACATCAAAAAATTGTCATTACCAAAAATGTGTACCTATTTCACAAAATTAAATGGACCTTAACGGTTTCAAAGGATTTAAAAAAATAAAGTGTATTTTCAAAGATTTCAAGGGATTTTAAAGGGCTTTAACTGATATTGTAAGTTTTTGCAGGATTTTTACGGAATAGATTTTAAAGAGATTATGATTATTTTTAATTGCAGTGAATTTAACAATATTTAAAATTTGTTAAGGGTTTTCAAAAAATTTCATAAAATTTTAGAAAATTTCATATTTTGAATCAGTCAAAAGTGACTGATTCGAAATCAATTTTGACTGATTCAAATAAATCATTTTCACTCACTGATGAAATCAGTCAATTTAAATGGCCCAATATGTTGAATTTTCAACTAAAAAATGTCAATTTTCAACAAAAAATGTAAAAGCTAAATTTTCTAAAAATAAAATTATTTTTTAAAAACGTATTTTCAACCAAATGGTTAAATTTTCAACCAGAGGGATGAATTTTCAACTAAAATTCTGAACATTAAACAAAAAATTGAATTTTCAACAAAGTAATTCGAGTTTCAACCAAGAAGTTAAATTAACAAAAAACGATGAATTTTCAACAAATAAAATCATTTTTGTCAAAAAAGACGACTTTTCAACAAAATATAAGAATTTTCAACCAAAAAAAAATTAATTTTCAACAAAGCAAAAACGAATTTTGAACTACATAGTTGAATTTTCAACTAAAAAATGTCAATCTTCAACCAAAAATAGAATGGGTAAATTTTCAATTTACAAAATTAATTTTCAACAAAAAAATATTCAACCAAAGAGACAAATTTTCAACTAAAGTTATGAATTTTCATTTTTAAAAAATTATTTTTGTAACAGTGAATGAATTTTCAACAAAAATTGTAATAGTTGATATTTTGACCAAAAAAACGAATTTTTAACAAAATATAAGAATTTTCAAGCTAAAAAATTAATTTGAAAACAAAAATTTTCAACATATATACTCAACTTTCAACCACATAGTTTAATTGTCAATCTAAAAAATAAGAATTTTCAACCGAAAATAGAATGGATAAATTTTCAATTAACAAAATTAATTAAAAAAATATATATATTCAACCAAAGAGATAAATTTTCAGCTAAAATTAGGAATCTTCATAAAAAAATGATTTTTTTAACAATGTAGTTCAACTTTCAACAAAGTAGTAAAATTTGCAATAAAAAAGATGAATTCTCAACAAAAAATGTAATAATTGATACTTCAACCAAAAAAGAATTCAATTTTAAATATAAACAGTTGAATTCAACCAAAAAAGACGAATTTTAAAGCAAACAAATTAATTTTCAACGACAAAAAAAACGAATTTTCAACATAATTACTCAATTTTCAACCACATAGTTTAATTGTCTATCTAAAAAATAAGAATTTTTAACCAAAAATAGTAAGGATAAATTTTCAATTAACAAAATTAATTTTCAACAAAACAAATATTCAACGAAAGAGACAAATTTTCAACTAGTTATGAATTTTCATATAAAAAAAATGATTTTTGTAACAATGTAGTTTAACTTTTAAACAAGTAGTAAAATTTTCAATAAAAAACAAATAAATTTTCAACAAAAAATGTAATAGTTGATATTTTGTCCAAAAAAGACGAATTTTTAACAAAATATAAGAATATTCACGAAAAAAAATAATCTTGAAAAAAAAATTTCAACATAAAAACTCAATTTTCAACCACATAGTTTAATTGTCAATCTAAAAAATAAGAATTTTCAACCGAAAATAGAATGGATAAATTTTCAATTAACAAAATTAATTTTCAACAAAAGAAATATTCAACCAGAGACAAATTTTCAACTAAAATTATGAATCTTCATTAAAAAAAAAATTATTTTTTTATCAATGTAGTTCAACTTTCAACAAAGTAGTAAAATTTTCAATAAAAAAAACTTCAATTTTGAATATAAACAGTTGAATTCAACCAAAAAAGACGAATTTTCAAGCAAACAAATTAATTTTCAACAACAAAAAAAAAACGAATTTTCAACATAATTACTCAATTTTCAACCACATAGTTTAATTGCCATTCTAAAAAATAAGAATTTTCAACCGAAAATAGAATGGATAAATTTTCAATTAACAAAATTAGTTTTCAACCGAAAAAATATTCAACCAAAGAGATAAATTTTCAGCTAAAATTATGAATCTTCATCCAAAAAAATAATTATGTTAACAATGTAGCTATTCAACCAACTAGTAGTAGTAGTCAACCAAGTAGTAAAATTTTAAATAAAAAAAGATGAATTTTCAACTAAAAGATTTATTTTCTATCAATAAAGACGAATTTTCAACAAAATATAGTTAAACAAATTAATAGAGATGAGCTTTCAACAAAAATGATGGATCCTTAACAAGAACAAAAAGTGAATTTTTAACAAATTAGTTCCACTTTCAGTCAAGTAATTAATTTTTCAACGAACAAAAAATGAATTCTCAATACAAAATTTATTAATTGATTCTTCAGCTCAAAAAAAATTTTATTTTAAATAAAAAACAGTTACATTTAACCAAAAAGATGAATTTTTTATCCAAGAAGATTTGTTTTCTACCAATAAAGACGAATTAATCTAATCAGTAACGTCCACTGACCGAATCAGTAATTTTAAATGATCTAAACACTAACTTTTATCGATTAAATGAGTTATTTTGAATGACGCAATCAGTAACTTTCACTAATTAAATCCATCATTTTGAATTACATTACGAATAACTTTTACTAGTAAAATTAGTCATTTTGATTAAACAAATCCGTCATTTTCATTGTGTTAATCAGTCATTTATGGTTAATTTTAATCATTTATTAAAATGTACGAATTAAACGTAGAATTTTAATTTAGAAATAATATTACCATTTTATTTTAGCAGACAAATCAGTCACTTCTGTTGACAGAAAATCAATAATTTCAAGCGACTATTTGATTCAGTCCGAAATACTGACTGATTAATCTGTTAAAACAACTGTTTTTTCAGTAGAAATTACTGATTTTTCAATCAAAGTATGCTTGATTAATTTAATCAGTGACATTTTTACGGACTTATAAATTTAATTTAATTAAATTATAAGATTTAAAGGGAATTAAAAATATTGTAGGATTTCACGTACAAAAAGTACAAAAATCTTGAAAAGTGGTAAAGGAACTTTTTGTGGATCTTTCAAAGAGGAACAACTTTGCTACATAAACATAAACCAGAATCAATCATTACTGCAAAATTTTCGAAAATTATTATTTTTTAAAAATAATTAACCTTTTTTTTGGCGAAATATCAAAAAGTGGTAAAGGAATTTTTTTCAATTAAAAATTAATTCAATTATTTATTCTGACCCTAAAGCGAAAATTAACATTTAATATTATAAACGATTACTTTTAAAGAAAATAAACATTTTTGATTTTCAAAAAAATCAGCGCCATTTTGTTAATTTTCAACATTTTTAACACTACGTGAAATTTCACGTTTTTGTAACCATTAGAGAAAAAATTATCAATATCTTCTGCCTACCGCTTGAACTAATAGCTACAATAGTAAATAAAACTATCTTAGAAATGACTCAATTCAACCTACTATTTATATCTGCACGGAAAAAAAATTGACACTGACTTCAGAAAGTATTGATACACGAATATGTGGAGAAAACAATATTTTCTTTTCAACCAAATTTATTTGATTGTTTAAACAAATAGAGGTTCTTCATTTAATTACATTTTATTGTGTAAATAAAATACCGTATCGTACGTACATATTTGTATCCCAATAATTTCTCGATTCAATATTAATTTTTATCTGTGAACTAATACTAATATATATTTTTGAAAATTCTCAGTTTAATATGAATCTAAATCAATATAAAAGCTTCATCAATCCTATTGAATTATTGAGATATTGTTACCCGAAAAAGTAAGATTTTATTTAACAAGTAAATACGTTAGAATTACGAAAGTGATATATCAGCTGCCATGTCATGTGGAACAAATAATACATTTTTCACTTCATTTTACGACAGCAGCTGTTCTCATTTCCCCCAATTCACCGACTATGCTATCATTATATGAAAAAAATACTTCCTTTTTGCAAAATATTCTTTTAAAAAATATTTAAAAGTGCATTGAATTAAAGAAAAAGTTCAATTATGCACATCGTGTACTCTACATTTAAATCAGTGAAAAGTGAATGATTCAAATAATGGGGATTCGACTGAAAAATTAGTCATAAGTAACTTTTTAAATCAGTCATTTTAATTTATCCAATCTGTTGAATGTTCATCTAAGAAAGGTCAATTTCCGACCAACAATTACATAGTTAAATTTTCAATGAACTAAATTAATTTTTGAAATAAAAAATATATATTGCAACAAAATAATTAAATTTTTAACAAAAGAGATGAGCCTTCTACTCAAATGACGAATCTTTAACAATACTTATACTGACTTTTTAACAAAGTAGTTCAAGCAAGTAGTTGAATTTTCTACAAAAAAAAATTGATAAAAAGAAATTAATTTAAAACAAAATAGTTAAATTTTTAACAAACAGATGAATTTTCAAATAAAATGATAAATTATTGACAAACAGAATTAATTTTTAACAGAGTACTTTAAATTTCAACCAAGTAGTTAAATTTAAAAAAAAAATCAACCAAATAGTTGAATTTGCAACTAAAAAAAATCAATTTTCAATAAAAAAGGAATACTTAAATTTTCAATTTAAAAAATTCTTTTTCAACCATAAAAAACGAATTACTTTTTTTTTAATTAAATTTTCAACCAAAGAGATGAATTTGAAATAAAGAATTTCAACCAAGTAGTAAAATTTGCAATAAAAAAAGATGAATTTTTAATAAAAAATGCAAAAGTTCAATGTTCATCTAAGAAAAGTAAACTTTCAACCAACAATGAAATAGTTAAATTTTCAATAAACAAAATTAATTTTTAAGATAAAAAAAAATAATTTTCAACAAAACAATTACATTTTTAACAAAAGAGATGAGCCTTCAACTCAAATGATGAAGAAAGTTAAATTTTGAACCAAAAGAATTGATAAAAAAATTAATTTGAAACAAAATAATTAAATTTTCGACCAAACAGACGAATTTTCAAATAAAATGATAAATCATTAACAAAAAGAATTCATTTTTTAAAAAGTAGTTAACCTTTCAACCAAGTAGTTAAATAAAAACAAATAAAAAAATTTCCGCCAAGAAGATTAATTTTCTACCAAAAAGATGAATTCTCAAGAAATTACATGAATTTTCAACCAAAAAGTTGAATTTTCAACTAAAAAAAAATAATTAATTTACAACCAAACAGATGAATTTTTATTACCTAATAAAAATAAAAAAATATAATTTTCCGACAAAAAAAAATTAATTTTTGATCAAAAAGATGAATTTTCAACATAAAAAGCATGAATCTTCAACCAAAAAATTAATTTTTAACAAAGTAGTTCAACCAAATAGTAAAATTGTCAATAAAAAAAGATAAATTTTCAATTAAAAAAAAAAACTTTATATTTCAAGTAAAAAAGATTTCAATTTTAAATAAAAAGCAGTTCATATTTCCACCAAAAAGATTTTGATTTGAAATAAACCCCATTGAATTTAACCATAAACATGAATTTTTAGGGAAAAGAATGTATTTTCTACCAATAAAGACGAATTTTCAACAAAATTCACAAAGTTCAATTTTCAACCAAAAATGGAAAAGATAAATTTTCAGTTGAAAAAGTTAATTTTAAACCAAGAAAAGAACGAATTTTCAACAAAGCAGTTAAATTATCAACCACGGAAATAAGTTTTTAACTAAAATGAAGAATTATTGACAAAAAACTGATTTTTTAACAAAATAGTTTAACTTTCAACCAAGTAATTTAGTTTTTAATCAAAAAATATGAATTACCAATAAAATAGTTGAATCCTCAACTAAATAATTGAATTTTCGAAAAAAGATCAATTTTCAACAAAAAAATTGAATAGTTAAATTTTCAATGAACAAAATTAATTTTCAGCCAAAAAAAACGAGTTTTGAGTATAATAGTTCAATTTTCAACCGAACAGATGACTTTTTAACTGAAAAAATATACCATTACTCAAAAAACTAATTTTTAACAAACTAGTTCAACTTTGAACCAATTAATTGAAATTTTAATTTAAAAAATATGAATTCTCAACGAAAGATGTGACAGCTAACACTTCATCCAAATGAAAGGAATAGTTTTACATTTTCATTTAAAAAAATTAATTAAAAAAAAAGCAATCACCAAAAAACCAAAAAAATAATTTTTAACAAAATAGTTGAATTCTCATCAAAAACAGATTAATTTTTTAACCCAACATTTGCATTTTTAATCAAAAGAGATGAATTTTCAAGTTAAAATGGCGAATTTTGTATATAACAGTAGAATTTCCAACACCAAAATATTAATCTTAAACGAAAAAGTGAATTTTCGTAAAAAAAGTTACATTTTCAACCAAAGAGATAAATCTTCAGCGAAAAAAAAACGAATTTAAAAAAAAATAGTTGAATTTTCGACCGAAAAAGATGAATTCTCAATGGGAAATGTAATAATTGATATTTCAACCAAAAACATTAAAATTTTATATCAAAAACAGTTGAAGTCAACCACAAAAAAAGTTTGTTCAAACAAATAGTTGAATGCTCATCAAAAACAGATTAATTTTCAATCAAAAAGTTGCAAGTTCAACCAAAAAAGATTCAATTTCTATCAAGAGATGACTTTTCAAACAAAACAGTTGAATTTTCAACAGAAAAGTAGAATTTTATACCAAAATTACTGAATTTTTAGTCGAAAAAAAAAAACGTTTCTCAAAAAAAACAAGTGGAATTTCAAACAAATAATAAAATTTTTAACCAAAAAGATTAACTCCGAGCCAAAAATATAATATTAGACCTTTCAATTAAAAAAAATTATCTTTCAACGAGAAAGAGTTAGACTTTTTTATAGGGTTCTATTAATTTATTTCACATTTAAACGGAAAAACGAGAAAAAGGGGAAGTCTCTTGAAAACAGAGGAAAAAAGAATTCCTGAAAAAAGGGGAAAAGAGGGGAATAGGGTAAAGAGTGTGTGTGAGGTCTGCAATAATAAAGGAAGCTAGACGAATTTCAAAACTCGTAGGGCTGATGAGTAGTGGCTCCTCATGCGATAGTAATCATATCCAAGGTTGCACAGATGGGACTCAGACAGGGTTCGCAGTTCGCACAGATGGGCCTGGGACAGGGTTCATAAAGTTATAGCAAAACAAATGAAAAACTGACTTCTTCAAATACAAGTA
>CAKNYM010013399.1:0-11463 GCA_932195095.1 Andricus curvator | reverse complement strand
TTATAATGTAAATAATATATATATATATATATATATATATAATGTTGTGTGCAATAACAAATATAATGTACTAAAACTGTAATAAAAGATGTAATAAAAGTGTAATAATGTACAATAATGTTGTGTAATAATGTACCGGCAGACAACTTTTTTCCCGGTACCGACAGCGAAGTTTTTTCCCGGTGCCGGCAGAGCATCCACTGCCATCAAGAAATCTGAATATAGCGCTAATTAAATAGGAATAATTTTAAAAGAGGTTTAAAATTTGTCATTTATATCAAAGTTTACGTTGAAGTTATAAAGATTAAAAATGTCTAATTCAAATAAAAATAAGAGCAGTTAATAGCAGAAATTGTGTTTAAATTTTTTTACTCTTCCAAAATTTGGATCCGAACTTATATAATTTCTCCGCATTTTTTACTAAACAAAAAACTCCACGTGATGTTTCAATTTTTTATGACTTCTGAAACTCACGAAGTTACATAGCTAATTTTAAGATATGAAAATCCATGAGTCAGGGATACAGTTGGCTGTTTCAAAAACAAAAATTACTTTCTTTAAAGATATTTCAGTTTTGCTAATTTTTTTTTGCAGTTTTTTTTTGTTCAAACTATACCATTTTTTCCGCAAAGAATGTTAACGATGTTCCAGAGGTAGTTTTTGGCAATTGCCATTGAAGGTAAGTGTTTTTATAATTGTTCCTATAATTGTAAAAGAGCAATAATTTAAAAAAATTTATATGAAAAACTAGAGAGATTTTTTCTGCCTTTTAAAACCAGAACACACTAAAAAATATACATAAGGGTTGTATTCAACCCCTAAATGTGAATATCCGCCCAAAAAACTTTACGGTTGTTTTTTTAAATAGTTTGGGGCCCACTAACTCTCCTTGTCAGTGAAAATTATTTTAGATTAAAAGTTTCCTAGTTTCAAACATATATAAACTTTCAAAACATCCGATTTAAAATATTACAAATTTATCAACAATTTTGGCCAAAGTACGTATGTGGCGTGTATCTAGAAAAAAAAACTTATTGGAGTGCCCTAATTTTTATAATATTGCATTCAAATTTCTTTCTTGTAATACCGCGATTGGTCATTGAAATTTCTTAAATACTTATTATTATTATTATACCATTAAGCCATTTCCCTTTCGGGTTAAGCGTGACTTGCTCGGTTGGAAAATAGTATTGGGTATATGGGTGTATTGGTATAGAGTATATAGGTACAAGTTAGATAGGTAACTTAAATATGAAATAATTAAATAATAATAATTTTGTTTCATAATTTCAATAATTAGTCATAATAATCTCCTAATTACATTGAATATCAAATAATTGAATTTAATACTTACACTTCTTTAATTCTTTCTTAAATACTTACTTTAATGCTTACTGACTCCTTAAATACTTCAGTACTTTTTCATTACCATTGAAAGTCTACGTCTAATAAGCCCAAGTTAAAGGCAAAATGTCAATTTTATAAACAGATATTGCAAAAAACGTTAGGATATTTTTATAATTTTTCTTAAATTCTGCCCTAGGGTAAAACTTGGTGTAAAAAAGTCGCAAAATTTCGAAAATCTGTAAACACTTACAAACGAAAAAAAATCATTATTCATCGTATTTTAGTAAATTATAGTAATATTCATAAAAATATTATTGTTTTGAGTTTTTTAAAATCATTTGGTGAGTATATTCATTATTGGAAATTTTGCGACTTTTTTGCACCAAGTTTGTGAATTAAGAAATTATTTTCAGAGTTATTCCAATTTTTCGAGAACATCAAAATTTGACGTTTTTTACATACATTTCTTACATATATTTTTATAAAACTGACATTTGCATTTAACTTGGGCTTATTAGACGAAATTTTGTATTACTTTTCGCGGTACAACGAGGGAAAAATTTTGATGTTAATAATTTGAAGAATGAAACTTGTATATAATATAGGCTGCTATCGAACAACATTTGTCAATATTATAAACAAAGTCTATTATTTGGCATTTCAATGCATATACATTTTTTCCTTCCTGCGGAGTCATTTCTTTGCATATAAAAAATAAAATTTTTACATAATAGGCTGCTATCCAGCAAAATTTGTCATGTTTATAAATAATTGCTAAAAACTTTAATTATTTTGCATTTCAGTGCTTAAAAAATTTTTCTTTTCGGTCGAATCATATTTCTTTTCATCTAAAGAATTAAATTTCACATAATAGACTGCCATCGAACAACATTTATCATTGTTGTAAACAATTTTCATAAAAGATGTTTATTTTATTTTTTTGGTTTTTATTTTGTTTTTATTTTTGTTGTGTATTTTTAAAATTTTCAGGATCACAGAAAAGAACCAAATGACGGAGCTATCAAAAGATGCGGAAAATATTTTTTTGGAATAATATATTTAAGTGGATCTTCGATTCTTACAAACTTATAAGTATATCAGAAAAAGGTAAAATTGATATGTAAAAAAATTTAAAAATTTCTAAGTACAAAAAATGAATAAAGCCAAAATGAAAACCTTTTTCATGGCTCAAACCAATATATATTGGATATTGATATGGAATAATTTTTTGGCGGCAATATAACCAATTGCAGTGACAGTCTAATAAGTGAATTTGTTTATAATCCTTATTTATAACAATGGAAAATGTTGTTAGATGGCAGCATATTGGGTACAAGTTTTATTATTTAGATGAAAGGACATAATTCCACGAAAAGGTAAAATTTTCTATGCATAACAATGCCAAATAAGTGAATTGGTTTATGAGAATTGTTTATAAAAATGACAAATGTTCTTAAATAGTAGTCTATTCTGTATAAATTTTATTTTCAAACTAAATTTTATTCTTAAAGGTCAACAGTTTTTTGTGTCTCTTGTAAAATTCTAGTTTTGGAACTGACTTACTTATAGCCCAGTACCCTTCAGTTATATTCAATAATTTGTTTATAACAAATAAGAAAATACAGGAATTTCATCTGCAATTGCAGTTTTCATTCAGCGAAAGTAAATTGACTAATTCTATATCTTTTTGAGGAAATACCCAAATATAAAAAATTGAATTTTTCATGTTGAATAACAAATTACCAACAAATGTTTTTTAAATAGGCAGTACTCCATTAAAGACGATTTTTCATTTTTATTTAAAAAAAGTTCCAATCCGTTGAGAATTGTAGAGTAGGCTGATTTTTGTCCAAAAAAATTCATTTTTATGGTTTCGTAGCCCCAGGTAGACATCCTTATACACGGAAAAAATTTATCCGTGAAAAAGTCACGAACTTGTAGCTAGGTCTCGGATACGAGATGAAAAAATGAAACATTATATCCTTATTTCTATGAGAAATATATGGATAAATTTCGAAGTTTTTTACGAACAGTTCGAATTTCCTACGAACAGTTCCTGAAACTTTCAGACTGAAACATAAAGAGGACAAATTTTATTTGTGCGATTTAATTTATATTAATTTATAAATTCGCAACTCAGAGGATTCGAACCCTCAAAGACTGCTGACTCACCAGTTTTCTAAACATATAAACCAGGAGTGCGTGAACACGCGCAGTCATCGAGGCCAACGAAATACGTATTATAAAACTTTTAGCCACTCATCCGACGAACTCGAAGCACACATACGAGCGCACACACGCACTGCGCGTTTGGGCGAGCGTGTGTGCGGGCCACGCACAGGCGAACCCACTTTCCAGTTCCCAGGTTTGTCGGGCGAACTCGTGAGTGCTCATAGAATCTTTTCCCAATAATTCGTAATATTTTTGTAATTATTCAAGTAAAAAAAAGTGATGAACCGTTTTAGAATTTTTACATCGAGTTTGTCAATTCTTTCTCAAAGTCCTTAGATTATTTACGAAAATACATCAATATCCGATGAATTTCTCTCATACCCAAGACGTAGCTACTAGTTCGTGACTTTTTTACGGATACATTTTTTCCGTGTAGTTTCGGGCGGGTGTCCGTCCGTCCATCCGTCCACCCGTCGTACTTTTTTCTAAGGAGGGGAAGCGAGATGCAGTGAAGAGAAATTAGTGGTTAGAAAGTAGGGGTAGTGACAGGAAATGAGGGGAGGAAAAGTAGGGAAAGTGAGGGGAAATTAGCGGAGCGGAAGTAGGGAAAGTGAGGGAGTGAGAGGGAAAGTGGGGGAAGTGAGTGGAAATTAAAAGGGTGAAGTAGGAGAAATTAGGGGAAATGAGGGCAAGGATAGTAGGGGAAGTGAGGGGAAATGAGTGGTTGGAAAGTAGGGTAAGAAGTGAAGTGAGGGGAAGTAGAGGAGGAGAAAGTTGAGAAAGGCATGGCGAAGGGTGAAGTGTGGGTGGGGAAGTAGGGGAACGTAGGGGGAGTAGAGGAGGGAAGGTATGGGAGAGGGAGGTTTCAACGACTTAATTAACGTCTTAATAGGCTACGGAACTCTTTTTTGCAGGCGCTCTACGAAGAAATTGAGATGTGCAAAATACAGGAGAGTAATAAATATAGGACGTTCAGCTCTATTAAGAACAATTTTCGACCATAAAGTCATATTTGCTCGTGTGAAAAAATGTTTAGTTCGTCATATTTTTTTCTTGGAAACGAGAGGAATGCCATGAGAATTAATTAAGAGTGAGGAAAAGGAAGTGTATATACGACTACGTCATATACTCGTATAAGAATAAAGAAGATTTCATACCCGAGAGGCTAATTACATTTGAAGGACAAAACGTTTAACTCACGGACTAGATATCTCGCTTTATCTCGATCTATTTAAATGAAGAGTTTTTGGGAGTTCAGCATGTACCGAGCCCAGTGAACACAGTTACGCTTTTTGCCGCTATAATGTCTTCGCAGGCCGTTGAACGTTTTAACGCGAATATCGGGTACACACGTGCAAATGTACCGTAATCATAATTGTTCCTTCTAATTACTACGATCCACGTTTGTATACGTCGTACCTTCGCATACATAATGCGTATACACATTTAACACATATGTACAATGCGAGTGTAGCAGTTTACTTGCATTTAAGTTCATAAAAAAGGAACAAAGCTTTCCTCATTTGCGTAATGGGGTAGGGTGATCATGTTCTTTTTATTGCAGAGATTTTTCAAGAGGTAAATTTATGTCATACAAGTTGACTTACAGGAAAAGTACTTATGCCAGAGTAAGTTATTATGATTGGAGCATACGCGGCTTAAGAGCTCATCTATCGAATGAAAATTTAAGAATTGCGGTCTTCATTTATTCAAATTAAAGAGAAAATTTCCTTACCCTGCCCATGCAGAAATCGCCATACTGGATCCATTTTACTGATCAGGCCCTGATCGGGTTGGCCCGGTCTGTCCCGGATAGGGTATATTTCGTGGTTTCAGCGTCGTGTCAGACCCGGTGGCCGGGTTACCGCCTACAATGACACTTACACGGGAAAAATATGAGCAGATTACTTAACTCATGGATAAACCATAACTCAAATAAAGAACTGAAATTTTTTTGAGACAGCTTCACACTTATGATATGGCTATTCCGTTTTCTTAAATTCATGAAAATTTTGTTTTTATAAATTGAGGTCTATTACTGTCAAGCTTCAAACAATCGCGATGAATACATTTTCAAAGCCATCTAAGTAGTGCAGCGATTCAGATTGCTCACGCAAACAAATAATTTTGATAAAACATCAATTTCGCACATCTTCAGAATGTTAATTTTTAAAAAATCGTTGTCAAGGAAATTTGGTTGGTTACATGATGCCTTCACATCGAATCGGTTTTCATAATTTAAACAAAAAACTCTACAAGACGGTCAAATTTTGTTTGTGCTGTACTGCAATCAGACTATGTAGGGTACTGTACCAGCAGTGGAAGAACCCCTAATGATAAATCTGTCATTCAAACTAAAAAGATACTGAACTGAGAATTTCGAGAAAAACTGTTTACCCAAAGAATTCTAACTCCGAATAAAATTTTGATTAATCTACATACCCAGATAACAATTTTAGCGCACCATGCGCGCATGGCGCAGGCACGCGTGCATATTTTCACGCACGACGTGCGTTCAGATCAGCACGCAGATGTGTCCTCCATGGAGGCGCATATGCCAGGCATGTCGTGCAAGGCACGTGCGTGCGCGCATTAAGCAAGCACTCAGCGCGCGTACGAGGATGGTCTCAAAATTGTTTATTTATAATAAAATAAAGTGTCAAAAAGATTAAATTTCATATTTTTATTTGAGAAATGGAAAATTATGCCATATTTAATAGGGTAACGAAACCAATTTCCGAAAGGGATCCGACAAAATATGCACAACCTATGCAACCAGGTTTAACATCATATTTATTCTCTCGGTTCCCGAATAAAGTGCAAAGCAAATGGTTGAATAGTTAAATTTCGGGTTTATGCAACTTTTTATACTAATAGATAAACGTGTATTTTTTAGCCTGCTGGCCTTAAAAAATTGACTTGCTTACACTTCCATTTTTTACAGAATTTTCTTAAAACTAACCCTTAACACTAACATCCTTCCACACCTTATCTCTAATACTAATATTTAATGCATATAAATGTAGAAAATTATGCAAAATAAATCAATGTTGTTCGTCGAACCGTTCATTACTTTAGAAAACAGGCACTATAAAGTACGCCAGATGGCACTTGATCGAGTCGCCATCTTTTCCCGCACCTTTTCAAATTCCGAAAAATGTTTATTCTCTCTGATGATTAAAAATTGAACTATTTTGTTGAAAATTTGTTTTCTTTGTTTAAAATTTTATTATTTTGTTGAAAATTCGTTTTTTTTGTGCATTAAAATGAATTTTTTAACTGAATTTACCAGTTCCATTTAATGTTGAAAATTGATATTTTTAGTTTAAAAAGTTAACTAAAAGTTTGAAAATTAATGTGTTTTGTTGACGATTTTTTTTTGTAAAAAAATTAATCTCCTTTATTAAAAATGATTCATCCTTTTAGTTGAAAATTTATATTTTGTTACTAAATCGTTGTTTTTTGTTGAAAAATTATCTTCTAACTGAAAATAAAACTATTCCAGTTGACGATTCATAATTTTAGTTGAGAATTCATCATTTTGTTTGAAATTTTAACTATTTGTTAAAAATGTTGTCTTTTTTTTCGTTCAAAATTAATTTTTTAGTGGAAATTTAACTATTCCATCTTCAATGTAAATTTATCTTTTTTAGTTAAAAATTAAACTATTTGGTTGAAAAATTTCTTTTTGGATTTCGATTTAATACATTTTAGTTTGTTAATAATTAATTCTTACATGTTTTTTAATGAACTTGTATCTTTCTGTTTGAATGTTATGTTTTCACTTCTTTTAGTTTTATGTTTTTAAAAATATATTTTTATTTTGCGCACAATCAATTTTTAAACGTTCTTCGTTGTATTTTTTTAATTTAAAATTTCAAACTCTTTTTGATAGATAATAATAATTTATTTATATTCACTTTAGCAGATTGCAAACTGCATTCATATTGCACGCATGTATGCGTCGCATAGTTCCGTCACGGGGTGATTGTACGCATGCTGACATTGGCGACGCATTGTGCACGCACTAAAGTCGCATTCCCAAATGCTCTTAGAAGTGGTGCATTCTTGCAAGCATTTCGTGCGCGCATCGACCTGCGCGAAACGTGCGCGCACGAATTGTTATCTGGGTACACTTTTGGGGTAAAAATAATATGCTAAGCTGGGACTTATTTCCCTTGGATTTCGGATCAATGCTCGAGCTATTTCAGAAGATGAATACAGACGATAAGGGTCCGTCCATAAACTACGATACCAATATCGGGCTTTTTACACCCCCTTATCCTCCGTTGACTCTCAAATCAGGAGAAATAGGGTGATTTTTCACAGAAATAGAGAAATAATAAGGGAATCAATTCTTTTGATTAAAATGAATTTTAATTTAATTAAAATGATTTTCAACGAAGAAAGATAAATTATCAACCATAACAGATGAATTATCAACCAAGAAAGATGACTTTTCTACAATCAAGGAATAATTTCCAATCCGAAAGAACGAATTTTTAACAAAACAGTTGAATTTTCAAACAAAAAGGACTAGTTTTGGTAAGGTCTCAGTTCACCCAAATTTTATTTCTCCCAAAATTTATTTTCCCCAAAAATTCAAACAGAGAAGTACGAGTTCGTGAGTTGGAAGTCCGCATAGTATGAAGTCAGGAAAGTGGGTAATGATGAAACTAAATAAACAAATATCCAAAAGATGTCGCCGCAAATATGTTTCTTGAATTAAATAAACTCAGATATTAATAAAAATGTAAAGTTCTACATGTTTTAGTTTCTGTAAAGTTTTCTCTCGAAGGGAATATATTTTTTGAAAAAGATCTTGACAAAAAGCATAAGGTTATGCAATTCAGGTTATGTTAGAGAATTCTAACCGGAATTAGCTATTTCTCAAGAGAAACAGTTAGATCTTTTAGGAAACTTAGACATTCCTACAATTTGAGGTTATGTTAGAAAATTCTCTAAGCCATTTCCCTTTCAGGGTAGGTGTGACACTACCCGATTCGGGTAGTGTTTCTAGGTGGATAGTTTCTTGTAGTAAATAACTACTACAAGTGTGGGCTCACCACACCCACGGTGGGCCAACAGCACGCAGTATTCTCGAATGGTCACCCATCCCAGTACTAACCGCGCCCAACGCTGCTTAACTTCAGTGATCTGACGAGAACTGGGTTTTTCAGCGTGGTATGGTATAGAGACAGTTAAGTCTTTAAGAAACTTTATAGATAAGAAAAATTTGAGGTTATGTTATGGAATTTTTGCCGAACTTGGATACTTTTGATCAACAACAGTTAGTTCTTTCCGAAAACTTAACAGTTTGAGCAATTTTTTGTTTATGTTAGCGATTTCTCACCGGAACTCGATATTTGACAACAGAAGCACTTGGGTCTTTTATAAAACTTAAAAATTCAAACATTTTAGGTTATCTCAGGGAATACTTACCAATTTTAACAATTTTAGGTTATCTTAGAGAAATCTCGCTGGAATTGGATATTCTTGAACAGAAACAGTTAAGTCTCTATGAAATTTATAATTTCGAAAAATGTTAGGTTATGTTATGGAATTCCTGTCGGAATTGTATATTTTTGATTAGAAACAGTTAATTCTTTTCGGAAAACATAACAGTTTGAACAATTTTAGGTCATGTTAGCGATTTATCGTCGAAATTAGATATTTTACAACACAAAAAGTTAAGCCTTTTAAAAAACTTAAGAATTCGAAAAATTGTAGGTTATAAATATATTTTTTCAAATAGATCTTGGCAAAGGACGTTCAGGTTATGTTACGGAAATCTTGCCGGTATATTAGCTATTTTTCAACAAGAACAGTTAGGTTTTCCAGAAAACATACAAGTTCGAACAAATGTTGTAGGTTATGTTAGGGATTTCTCATGGGAATTTGATATTTTACAACAGAAGCAGTTGGATCTTATAACAAACTTGCGAGATCGCACAATTTAAGGTTATGTTAGAAAATTCTCGCCGGAATTGAATATTTTACAACATAAGCAGTTGGGTCTTATATGTAAAAAAAGTTACAAATACACACAATTTAAGTTTGTGTTAGGGCATTCTCGCTGGAATGGGATATTTCACAACAGAAGCAGTTGGGACCTATAGAAAATTTGCAAATTCGCACAATACACGTTTATGTTACAGAATTCTAGCCGGAATTATCCATTTCTCAACAGAAACAGTTAGATCTTTTCGGAAACTCAGAAATTCCTATAATTTAACGTTATGTTAGAGACTTAAGTTAAGTCTTTTCGAAAATGTATAGATTAGAACAATTTGAGGTTATGTTATGGAATTTTTGCCGAACTTGGATATTTTTCATCAACAGTTAGGTCTTTCCGAAAACTTCACATTTTGAACAGTTCTAGGTTTTATTAGCGATTTTTTGTCGGAAATGGAAATTTTACAACAGAAGCACTTAGGTTTTTTTTTATAAAACTTACAAATTCGAACAATTTTGGCTTAAATTAGGGAAATCTCGCCGGAATTAGATATTTTTCAAAAGAAACAGTTTGGTCTTAACTTTTTCTGTTGTAAAATATCTAATTCCGACGATAAATCGCTAAAATGAACAAAAATTGTTCAAACTGTTATGTTTTCAGAAAAGAACTAACTGTTGTTGATGAAAAGTATCCAAGTTCGGCAAAAATTCCATAACATAACCTCAAATTGTTCTTATCTATGAATTTTCTTAAAGACTTAACTGTCTCTATTGAAAAATATCCAATTCCAGGGAGAATTTTCTAACATGACCTCAAATTGTAGGAATTTCTAAGTTTCCTAAAAGATCTGTTTCTCTTGAGAAATAGCTAATTCCGGCTAGAATTCTCTAACATAAACTTGTATTGTGCGAATTTGTAAATTTTCTATAGAAACTAACTGCTTCTGTTGTAAAGTATTCAATTCCAGCGATAATTTCCCAATATAACCTTAAGGTATGTACATTTGTAAGTTTTCTATAAGGCCCAACTGCTTATGCCGTAAAATATCCAATTCCTGCGAGAATTCCCTAACATAGCCTGAACTTGCATAACCTTATGTTTTTTGTCAAGATCTATTTCAAAAAATATAATCTCCTCGAGAGAAAACTTTACAGAAACAAAAACATTTAGAACTTTACATTTTTATTAATATCTGAGGTTATTTAATTCAAGAAACATATTTGCGGCGACATCTTTTGGATATTTGTTTTTTTAGTTTCATCATTACCGACTTTCCTGACTTTATACTATGCGGACTTCCAACTCACGAACTCGTACGTCTATGTTTGAATTTTTGGGGAAAATAAATTTTGGGAGAAATAAAATTTGGGTGAACTGAGACCTTACCCTAGTTTTCTACCATAATAGATGAATTTTCTACCAAAAGACGAATTTTCAACCAGTTGAATTAAACGAAAAAAACGAATGTTTAACAAAATAGTTGAATCTTCAACCAAAGAGATGAATTTTCAATAAAAAAGACGCTCGATTATGTATTCACAACGCGCTCGGGCGTATTTACATCGCGCTTTACGCTCGGTTGCTCTAGATTTTTGAACTTCGTGTTCGACTTCGATGAAAAGAAAAAGTTTGTTTCCAAATATTATAAAATTATCAAAACCTCTACATATTAAGTGATTGTTAAATTTGTTTTTATTTTAGACTGAAAAGGAACTTTATTTACTCAAGGTTCTATCGACCTTAAGGAACACATTCTCATCCAGACACTCGCGCTTCGCGCTCGATATTTGATTTGAAAATCATTTGAACCTTGCGTTCCACGCTCGGTTCTGTGCACCGTATGATAGAAACAAAAAAGTTTGAGCGCACTTACGGCGTGCGATTTGGTAAATACACTGAGCGCGCACTTTGTGCTTCGTTTTATATGTTCTTCATATACAAATTACTAAATTTGTATTTGATTTCAAATGAAAAGTAATGATATAATT
>CAKNYM010013397.1:0-11113 GCA_932195095.1 Andricus curvator | reverse complement strand
AAGCAGATAACAAGAAGATAAAACTAAACTGATTATTTGAAAGTTGATCTAGAAACCTATTCACTGATAACGGCATTAAAATCATAAATAAAAAGAACAAATATAAAGGTTTATGGCTTAATGTCTCTGTATGTAAAATTTTTTAAGAAGAAAATTATAAACACAATATTATATAGTCCATCTCTACAAAAATTATATTTTTGTATAGAAAGGCCCAGAAACATTATGAATCCAAAAATCAGTTATTTTGAAAAAACATATTTGAAAAGCTCAATATATGCAACAAGAATTGCATAGAAAGGCATAAACAAATATGTTCACAAACAACATTTTAATCGGCTCATTGGAGACAAGTATATAACAAGAAGAAAAAAGAGAGAGAGAATTGGAAAAGAGACAACCAAGCTATCCTCACTCTCATGTCCTTACTCTTTCTCCAATTTTTTTAGACTACTTTTTAGGACCAACATGTTTCGAGATCCTTTAAATATCCTCATCAGGGTATAATTTTATTGGATACTACGAAAACATTTATCTATAATATGCTTCATATTAGTAATGTATGTACATATGAGACTGAAGCTTCTTATACTATTATTTACATTCTTTTAATTTTTTCTCTTGGTCGACTTTTAAACTTTAAATTTTTGGTATACTTGTCAATCCCTAATATTTCGGAAATCCTTCATACCAATTAATACAAAATTTTTTTCTAATTTTTATGTTTGTGAATTTAAAATCTAATCGGTAGATCTAAAGGATCTCGAAACATGTTCGTCCAAAAAAGTAGTATACAAAAGAAGGAGACAGAGAAAAGAAATGAGAGTGAGGATGACTTAGTTGTCTCTTTTACAATTCTCTCTCACTTTTTTTCTCTTGTTATATACTTATCTCTAATGAGACGATTAAAACGTTGTTTGTAAACATATTTTTTGAGGACTTTCTATGCAATTCATTTTACATATTTTAAACTTTTCGAATATATTTTTTCAAAATAACAGATTTTTGGATTCATAATGTTTATAAGCCTTTTTGTTTAAAAATATAATTTTTGCACAGATTGACTTGATAATATTGTGTTTCTAATTTTCTTCTCAATAAACATATGAAATATAGTTAACGATGAAAAAAAATATATAAATAAGAAGTTGTATTATGTGTAACTAGAATATTATTTTAAATATAATAAAATTCATGCTATAATTATTTTATACTTTATTTCATCCTTTACATTTAATTATTATATTATTTATAATAAAATAATTTATTTTTTAATTATCAATATAAAATTTAACAAATAAATAAAATTAAATATGATTTTAATTTAAAAAATCTATAAATGTAGCGCTTTGGCCCAGCGCAAGTCAGTTCTTTCTAATCTTGTAACCTAAATTGTACGAATATTAAATAAAAACCAGTCTAGTACCGTTAAGTAACTCGACTACTTTTAAAAAAAAAACCAATTGTTGTTAATTCAGCATAACATTTTTTGGCGATCCTGCCAGGATCCACTAAAGTCACGAATTATATTCTACGGAATTAAAATAAAAATTCACATCGACTGGTGGAATTGGAGTTAAAAGACTTGATATCTACGGAAATCAAGAGGTTTGAGGATTTTCCTGAGAAAATCCACTATCTACAAGAGAAATACAGAATTCTACGGAATTTACCGATAAAGAACTCCGGATTACTGCTACGGCATAACCTGTTAACTGAGTAAGTAGAAAAGAATATTCATTAGAGGGTGAATTTAGTAGCCCCTATTCTACGAAGAATATTTCTTTCGAAAACTCCAAAATTTGGGTAAGCAATATACCGCTGTAAAACCTAGGGAGCAATTCCCAGAAGAAGAGGACAGCAGCAAGCAGCTAGCGTGTCACCGCCACCACACCCGCTTCATCACAACGTTGCGGAAGAGAGAAGGCTACAGTCTTCAAGTACACCGATTAAGAAGAGGAACCTACGAGAACTTCTGAATCGACAAATTAAAAAACCAATGTAAGTTATTCCTATGATCACACTTTAGGTACCTTTTAATGTGCATAAGTATAAATCTCCCTTACTGTCTGAGGAAGGAGACGGAAGTAAAATTTTAAAAGCCTTAAAAACTTTTAATTTCACTTCCGGCGGAGTAAAGTTTGCACATTAACGTTTCGTTAGGCCTAGCACACCAGCCAATGAACCGTTAACAAAATTAAATTTCACTACCGATTGAGAGTCTGACGTCTGCTTGTAGCAGCATACGTGTGAACCTCTCAGTAATAAAATACACCAACACAACAATTATAATTAAAAGTGCTGAGGGTGAAGCGGAGTTACCTGATATTGGCCAGAGGGAGAAAAAACTGGCGTCATCTACTCTGAAGTCTACGAAAGAGGCGAACGACGACAGTTGGGATGAGGAGGTCGATCCCAATAAGGGGTTCAGTACAAAGAGTACTGAATTTGCTTTGCTTCAGGCAGTAGAATGGCAGGTCGAAGCTGAGGACAGATTGAACGAATCAGGTGATAATGCCCAAAAATGTCACGTAAGTATAGAAAATTCAGTGTTTTAAAACTCTTCTATCTGAATTTAAAGATGCGATCGTAGAGAAAACAGTAAATGCAATGAACAATAGTTCAACAATGAACAACAGTTCAGTTAATGAGATTAAGAATGTTCAAGTAAATATAAGTAGAAATTATAGATTGAAGCTTTCGTCAACCTTTGAACCATTTTAAGATTTTCTGAATTCCGAATTAATAACACGAAAATTATTCTATACATTTCATAAAGATCAAGCAAGTTCGGTAAATAATGAAATATTAAATCATGATAAAAATCTAGTTAGAGAAATAATTATAAATCACATTGATGAAAAGTATCACTTAAGTACAATGCATGTAAAAGACCCGGTTGAAATTTTAAAATTGTTAAAAGAGATTAAAAGAAATGAATTTAAGATAACCGCACACAAGGCACAGAAAAGACTGTTTAATATTATGTACGATATTGATAAGGAAAGTATTTATGAGTTTTGTCTGAGACTCGAAAGTTATGTAAGGAATTACGAAAGTAATGAAGGAGTGACAAAACTCACAGATTCTGAAAAGAAAAGTATCCTGCATAATCAGTGGTAAGAACATGCCCTGAAATTGTGACAGCGGAAAATATTTCAGCTTTCAGTACAGGCAAACCGTATACATATGATCAACTGAAAAACCTAATTTTACAGCATGATGAGATCAGGAGTCGGAACAAGGCACAACGGGTTTGACTCCACACCTACTTGCTCGACAAGTGGGATCGACCTGAGATGGCCTACGAGGGAGTAAGGAGAACCGTCAGTAAGCAGAGAAGCCCAGAGACTCCTAGATGAAATCAAAAACTTGCCTCCTCCTGAGTTGAAACTGACAAAGTCAACAAGGGTCACCCCCGCCCAACGACAGGCGGAGAATCTTCGACGAAATCGGGTTCAGAACTCCAGCCATCCAACCAGGAGATCCGAGGTGCATGGAAGGGAGTTAAAATCGAAGAACAACCCCAAGGCATTGGTTGCTCCATCAGTGATGGTCCAGCCTTTACCTTTCGACAAAATCCCAAGCTTCGACGATGTTCTCAAGGAGCTGGGTATTCCACACCTCGTCAACCCGCAAGGCGAAGAACAGCCTCTTTATTTGGCGGATTGCAGAAACGTCACGCAAGCCCTACTCAAGGACATCATAAAGAAAAGGGCGGAGATTCTAGTGAAGAAATTGCAGTCCACTAAAGTCGACCGCGGGACCCAAACCTTCGTCACCTACGTTGGGAAGCAACACGTCGCTGGTTGCGTCAACTGCAAGTCCAGGGAGCATCACTTCAAGGAGTGCCGTCGTCCATATCGGCCTGGATTCTGCCGAGTTTGTGGTGCGGACGGGTTCGACACTGCCGATTACATCTACCCGCACGGAATAGAACATGAGCAGGCCCTAGGAAGATGCCCCGGCTGCTCAAGGGATCTGGCCCTTTATTGCCCGGAATGTCCGGATTGCAACGTGCGACATCAAGGCCTGGTCGACTGGCTCAGGTTGAATTACGCAACCTGGCCAACATGGATGATTCCGACCGACCATCAATACCTGGTCGGCGAAGGGTAGCAAGAGCTCAAACGACGAGTCAAAGCGAAATTAAGCGACAGCGAGGACTACCCTAACAGGTTGAGGCGATTCCTCATAAGAGAAAATGCCCTGGGCAAGGGGGTAGTTCCGGTAAGCCCTGAAGCGCTGAGTGCCATCCAACTCTCGGAGGAGAAAAGGGAACTGGCAGTCAAAGCCCGTATTGTTCTACGTTCCATTAAAATTAATAAACATGATTATCGTACCAAAATATGTGCTAAGGAGATTCCAGAGACATATTATTTATAGAAAATTTTGTGTCAATTGTATGCCGTTAAAATTGATTTACGGGACATGAAATTCAACTTCATACAAACCATATTGGATGAATTGGGTATTGAGCGATGTCTTATTATAATTATTAACCAATTATTCCCATTCAGAATCACAGTGTCGTATTCTCACCTTGACGTTACGGTTTTAAGGGGGAGAGTGTGACAGGAGATTAATTAAGACAAATAATTTAACACACCAAATACAATATACCCGTAGACGTCAGGATGAGAATGCTCATTTTGAAGTCTGACACATTTTTAAATTTGAATTTCGTTGGTATGTCAGGTTTCTGACTGTCCAGCGGCTTGAGTATCAGACACGGGGTCTTGGGACCTACGCGTGGGTCCCGCGTGATGGCTTCGGCGGGATCTCGAGCGCGAGACAAGCCGGAAGCGTCACTTTCTCGTCAGACGCCCGAGCGAACGGCTAAATTTGAAGAATTGTTATCCTGCCGAAAATTCGGTCTACGGACATTGTGGTTTTCATAATTAAAATTCGACCAAATTGCGTTATTATTGTAATCGACTGAAATATAATCAAGGAATTAGACAAAAATTCTATATTGAAATTGTCGAAGGAAATTCGAGAATTCGAGCTAAATTCGACAAAATGTAAGTACCTAATCATTCAAAATGTATATCTCTGGAACTCTGTAGTTTTCTGCTTCTTATTGGGTCTCCCCAATGAATCCTCCCTATTAATTTCGTCTCAGGCTTTTATTCGCTTTAATCGCTTCCTTGCTAGTTGGGAGTCAACTAGCTGGCGCTCAACATTTTTTATTGTTGTAAATCTATTCAATTGAGCCTTGGCGGCCCCGACCCAAGCTGCGCCAAGCGAAAGGACAAATTTTGGAAAAGGGAAGTACAAATTTCTATTTTTATCGTCAACTTCTAAACCAAAATTTAATCCTGCCTCAATAACTACTCACGTTTTGCCATGGCCTACCCAGTAGCACACAAGTCTGAAGCATCTGAATGTATAGATCAGTTTATTAGAACAGTCAGAAATATTCATGGTACAGACTTGAAATTTTGTTACTTAGATTGTGATCAAGGTACTGAATTTACAAGTGCAAAAACGGTAAAGGTTTTAGAAAATTATGGGGCTGAATTGAGAATGGTTTGTCCGTACACTCCTCAGTTAAATGTTATAGCTGAAAGATATAACCAAACTATTCAAAAACTAGTCAGAGCCCTTATGTTTCATTCACGTTTGCCAAAGAATGCATGGGATTTAGCTTTAAATGCGGCAGTATATATATACAATCTAACGCCTCACAAGACTGAATTTAGAATCACCTTTGCTAAAACTTAACCCTAATACAAAAGTGAGGTTTAATCAGTTAAAACGGTTTGGTTGTATAGCTTTTGCAAAGATACCGCATAATCAAGAGACTAAGTTTGATAAGCTTTCAATAAAGACCGCTTTGGTAGGATACACGGATACAGGATATCTATTGCTGAATCCGGAAGAGGGTAAAATATATGATTCACGAAATGTAGGATTTACGGAAAGTAGAGTTTTTGGGGACGTACATAAAAAGGATCAGATCAAGAATTAGGAAATTACAAATGATATAATGAACAAGGACACATTTGTTACTTGATGTAAAAGCAGCGTTTCTGCAAAGTCAATTAAAAACTCAGATTCTTATGGAAATCCCTGACGGATTTATTAAAGATGAAAATGAACGAGAAAAGAAAGTTTGGCTATTAAAAAAATCACTTTACGGTTTAAAAACAAGTCCTAAAAATTGGAATGAGTGTTTCACGAAGTACGTTAAAAAACTTGGATTTACATCCAGCGATCGTGATCCCTGCCTATTTCTCATAAATAAAACTTTCATTATTTCAAAAGATTTTAGACTAAAATTAGAATTAAAGTTAGATTAGAATTTTATGCGCAGTCTTACAAATGGTGAAATTAAAACACACTTATCATGTCACAGATTTACTTTATATTTCGTAGAAGATATATTGTAAGCCGAAGGCCTTGAGCAATAAGGGTTAAAGGGGCGATATGTGTAAGGGTAAGTGTATGTGTGTGCAATTTTCAACGGAAATATGTACATGCCTGAACCTAAATAACAATTCTTTGAACAGTTCTGTTATATGTATCATCATTAAAATTGCCTGCTGAACAAAACATAAAAAGTTTTTTTAGGGGTGGTTTTTACATGACAAGGGTTTATTAATATAAGAACAAGTGCCATCGTCAACAAAAAATCAGTTATATTATTATTGATTGTCCAAACCAAATATTTTAATGCATTACTTACAGAAATGTTATATTAATAAATATATTTCTTATTCATTGATAATATTAAAGGGGTGGATGACACCTAATTTAGGGTATATTTCGAATAACACTGATGATTCTGAATAGAATGTAATATCAAAACAAGATGTTTGCAGCAACAAAGTCCAAAATCTTAAACTATATGTCATATGGCGAAGCATTCTAGGGGTAGATTTTCTAAATTATGATACTCTTACGGGTAAGTGTTATTACAACTCACGCTAATATTGTAATACAGCATCAATTAGAACAATTTTGTGTAAAAACAATAAATAAAAAACAATGTTACCTCTTAAAACACCAAAAGACTAAAAAATATAGAAGGGGTGATTTCAACCCCTAAATGTGAACGTTTGCCCAAATTTTTTTTTTATAGTCTGGGATCCTCTTTTCACCTGCAAAGTAAAAAAACAATTGACGCCGGACACCAAACTAAACCCCCTTAAGTGTTAGTTTCTACAATATTTTGACAATAAATAATGACTGAAGAGGGCCCAAATTGTGGCCGAAACGTTTCAAAAATTTGTAATTGTTGATTCTTTCATTTACTTTTGACCTGCATACTGCGAAGACTATATCGACTGTCAAGACTCTACTTGTTTATTTAACTTTTAGAGAATCTTTTTTGTTCCTACGAGTACTAATTGAAGGCCGACCCCGTAGTAGTGTGGCATTTCCTCTGGTAAGCGGCTTTTAGTGGTTTAGATTTGTGTTTTTCATCATCTACTGCCAGCGTTGCCAGATTCCCACCCAACAAAGTCGCGAATAGAGGACGCAGGAGTAGCCCAAAAAGCGCGGAAGTTTTGAAACCCTAAATAGCACATACAAAGTTTAAGGGGGTATTCCTATTTGAACGAGCTTTATTCAGGCGTTTTGCAAAAATTCATAAAAAATACAATTTTTAATATTTTTGAATGGAAGTTTTTTCATATTTTTAAGCAGATCTTAAACTAAAAAAAAGTACATAGTTATCAACTAAAAAAGAAATAATAGGGGACGCTGTGGCACTTCAAAAAATGTGTCCCGGAAACGACACCCTCACTTGGCTGACATGATTCAGCTGCTCCAGGTTATCTCAAACAAAATAATCGAGGAGATTCTTAAAATATACGAGTACGGCTATAGCCGTAAAAAACAAATCAAAAATATTGAAAATTGACAAAATGGCGCCCATTTTGTCAAATTTGAGCTTAATCGGTCCAGTGGTTTTGACGGAATCATGTCAGCCATTTAAAAAAATCGTGTTTTGAGAAAAATGCGTTTAAGGCTAGACCGTGTGTGCTTAGATCATGGACCTAACACTGAAAGTTTTTACTAGAACTTGGATACAAATCTATAAATGCTTTCGGAATATCGCACTGGGGAAGGAAAACTTGTTTGAGACGAACAATGACTCTATTGAGGCGGCCCTCCACAGCGCGTGGCTGAGTACTATCCGCTCTGCGCAGTTGACCTTGCTGCAGCTTTGTTAAAAAGTCCGAACCAAACAAATCCCTTTGCGTACAAATTCCACATACTGCATACTATCAAAAAATAAAAAATCGATTTTTTGGTCCGGTCAAATGGAAATACCCCCTTAAGTAACGAGCCCTATTTCATGGTTTTTATACTAAACAATTTATAAATATAATTTAAAGACGAATAGCTTTTTAGATATTTACCCCACTCTCCCAAATCTGCTTGCAAAAATCTATTCTACCTACTATTTACAGAATTAAAAATTCACTACGCACGTTTGCTTGCGTTAGCCCTTGGCCTCTTCCCCTTGCCTCCGCGCGATATGTATAGAGCATAAGGATAGGGAAAAGACTATATAATATATAGAGTATAGACATAAGGACTCTTTCCTACTTTGCGTGCGCATCTTCGTAAGCATTTGATTGGGCGCATCTATTTGAAACGATAAAAAGGAACTTCTGCAACCTTTGAAACAGGAATAATAACCATCTATCCTCGTAAGTAAGAAAAATAAATAAAGAAAGTAGGTAAAGCCCAAAAGTAGCCAATTTAATTTCATATGTAGCCCAAATGGCGATTAATCGCCGCGGTAAGATTTGAGTCGCCAAACAGTAAATCGAAGTAGCCCAATCGGCGATTAGTAGCCCAATCTGGCAACCCTGTCTACTGCATCTGTTTTGGTAGAAAAAACTTACAACACAAAATAATGTATTTTACAATTATTAAAATCACTACAAAAAATCGGCTGTAATGACTTGCTCCAAGATCCCCTTCACTCCGAAATCTTATAACGATTTGGTTCATTGAGATGTAATATGGTAAAGAATTTTGCATAAGAAAATTTTTACTTCGTTTTTGACACAATGTGACCGTTTTTTTATGTTTTCTGTATTTAGGCTATACATAGTTATATGACTGAAGAGGCCCTTCGTCGAAGGGCGAAACGTTGAAGTTTCATTAAATAAAATTTTTGACCAGTATACCAATAAATAATGACATCTAAGTTACCCCTTTATAGCCCACGCCACTCTCTGAGGACGCTGAACTAGATGGAGACCGAGGGACGAGCAGTGAAATCCATTGGATTTGTGTGGCCCCAGTTTTTGAGGGCAGTGTAAATTACACCTGGCGCCAGCCGAAAAGTTTTGTTTTATTTTACTAGGCTAAAGCCCTGACTGAAGAGCCAGATAGGTCCAGAGGAAAATACGACGCTGTATTTTCTGGTTGAATTTTCCCGGTCATAACAAGGTGTAACGATGTCACTAGTGGCCGACCTAACTTTGTAAAGGGGTCACTACGGCCCACCTAACCTTTAGAAAGGTAGCTATATAGGCCCTACCACGACTAGATTTAGGCAGTTATATTGTTGCCCTTATACATTCTTGGTCTGAATAAAGAAAACACTGTACTTTGAGTACAGCTTCTTTTTAAAAAACATAAATTCGTTTCAGGACCTTTACATTTCTGGTGATCCTGCCAGGATAGTGTCAAAACGACTAGGCTTCTACGGTCGCCAATTAGAGTCAAAATTGCACTATCTTTGACTTAAAGAACCTACGAAATGAAAAGGAAAAAGGAAGAAATTAATTCAAAAACAAGGAATCACGATTCCTGAAAAACAGAGAAACTCTGGACTATCGCTACGGCATAGCCCGATAAACAAAGTCAGTAAGTAAGTAAGTAAGAAACTTACTAGCGAATGAATTGAGTAGCTCATATATCACGAAAAGTCACTACACTGAGAACTTGACAAAAAAGTGGGCTCGTCACATAGATGATAAGACCTAGGGCGTGCCAAACAGGGCGGTAAGTCTCAGAAGAAGACGACGTCAAGGAAGTTCCAGTGACAAAAGAAACACAATACAGCCTATACTGAAGAACTAAGAGAAGACTCATCATCCCGACGGTTACTGCCAACGACCAAGCCCGAAAATTAGAACGGAATAAGTTAGCACAGAATACACTACTGAGTTAATTAAATCAATAAGGGTATAAATCCCCTTTATGGACTGAGGAAAGCGACGGAAATCGAATCGAAGTTAATTCTAGTTCCGGTGGGGTTAAGTTTATTGGTTTACGTTAAGATAGTCCTTGCAATCCAGACATCTTACCATCTGTTACGTCGTAACACCTTTTTTCGTTTGCATTGATTCACGTAGTGTATTGATTCACGTAGTATATGAATGTCTACGCGCGAAGAGTGAGAGGGAGAGAGAAAGAGTGTGTAAGGGCGGGCGATCGACGTTGGCGTGGCCGCTCAGTTGCGCCAGTCGTGTTCGAACTATCGATCAAACTCGGTCCGCGCGGAGCTCCGTCGCGTCCAATCGCCTCTCAGGCAATTATCTCCAACGGCCCTCTGATTCCAATCAAGCAAATCAGGATGTTCTCATAACGCCACTGATTCCTACCGAAGGAAATCAGGATGTATCGAAAATCTGATAAAAACTCTACTTATCGAAACCTCGCATTTCAGGTATGGTTTAGTGTATCATCTGATGTAAATCTCGTTTCTTCCAATTGGCTTTAAATAAATCTGGGTTTTTTGTGCCGTGCCGGCTTTTTCGAATAACCTGGATTTTTATTTCTCATTCCCTTGAATTGACCATTTAGAATTAAGCTGGGGTTCCCTCTTTCAAATCGGTTCGGGATCTAGTGTAGTGAATTCTAGTGTAAAAATAACGAAATCCAAAATAAATTGCTGAACCACCTAAGGCTAGGCAATTGCGAACACCATCAACAAATTATTTCGGTACTTTGATATGGTTGACTAGGTTGTAGAAACTAGTCGGCGAATTAGAAGAAATTAATTCAAAAACAAGGAATCACGATTCCTGCAAAACAGAGAAACTCCGGATTATCGCTACGGCATAGCCCGATAAACAAAGTCAGTAAGTAAGTGTGAAATGGGGCCATCAGTCAATGCCCTCTTACAACACCTTTTTAG
>CAKNYM010013391.1:0-24641 GCA_932195095.1 Andricus curvator | reverse complement strand
GGGGGGGGGGGGGGTGAGGACAGAGAAAGGAAACCGAGAGTCTCAATTGGTTGGTGATTTATGCTGAGAAGGTTACCAGCCTTCAGCAGCGTTGTACTAGATAGGAGTTAATATTTGCCGGATACCGGCCCACCTCTAAACGAGGAGCCAATAAGTCTTTTTTTTTTTTTTTTTTTTTTTAATTTGAAAAAGAGTTATATATAGACATATATGTAATTTTCTCCTGCTTGAAATATAAAAATAGTTATAAGAATTGAACTGCAATATTATGATTTAAATCCTTAAAGATCCCAAAAGCACTGAAATTAATATTTAGAAGAAGAAAATTTCCAATAACGTCGCAATAGAAGTTAAAAGTTCGGAATAATGAGTGATTTAGAAAGATTTTTTAGGGATAATCTCGGATAAGTTAAAGAAACCTCTGAAATACCGTAATTTCCCTGATTTATCGTGTGGAAATTCTTTGAAAAGGGATCAAAAAATTATTACAAAAAGTCAGGGAAAAACCATAAAATTAATTCCTGTAATTTGTCAAAAGGAAGCCCTACCCCAACATGTCAGGATTTTCAAGAAAGAAAAGATTTGGAATTTCTTTCAAACCATTAAAATCAATTGGAAATTCCTTCGCATACCTAATTCTTTCAAATTCGATAAAGAGCCATATATAAACATATATATCAAATTTTCTCCTGCTTGAAATATTGAAATACTTATAACAATTGAACTGAAATATCACAAGTTTAAGGGAAACTTAAAATGCATTTAGAATTTATAAATGAAACCAAATGTTTGAATTACAAATATTATTTAAAACTTGAGAAGATTTCAAAATACGTAAAACAAAATGTTAATTTTTGATGATTTCCAAAATAAAATTTCGAAGCATTTTAAAAACTTTGGAAGATATCAAGAGGATAAAAAACTTTTCCTAAGATTCCTGGGAAAGTTTCATATGATTTCTAGAAATTTTAAAGAAAAACTTGGAAATTTCGTAAAAAGTTCAAAAAACATTTGAAGATTTTAGAAGATATATCGAAGTTTTGAAATAATCCCAAACAAAATGTAGATTTTTGAATAGTTGACCAAGAACTAAACTTTAGAGAACGGCGTCTAGGCTTAAGGTGCTTCCCAGGGCTTCATTTTCAGTCCATGTATTACAAATGACAACTTTTCTCCTACAAGGATGAATTGTTTGATGCAATATTTTAACCACATAATTTAAAGGGCTAAATACAATCCCACTTAGACCCCTTTTTCGAAAAATGGTCTTGTTGTTCTTTTTTTTTAATAAATTGAAAATATGCTGCATTTCCTGCGCCTGGGAACGAACAACCCACCACCGGGAGTGTGACCATGATCAACCGAAAAGAGGCTTCATCATGGGTTAATAGAAATCCTTGGAAATTCTTATGAATTTAGTTAAAAAATGGATTTTCTCGTATAAAAAATCATGGGAAATCTTTGCACTCATAAAAAAAAAGTTCGACCATTTTTATAATGTTTACACTTTTAGAGACCCTGCATTTGAAAGACCAAAGATGAAATCAAGAATATTATCAAAGAAATTACTACCTCGCTTCGCCTCGCTCGCATGTCCCTACTTTTCGCATGACCTTGAATTGCCTCGCATTGCCAAACTCTGCTTCCGCGGCTAATACCTAATACTTATCTACTATTTACAATATTTACAGATTACTTATATCAACTTCCTCTCCTATTTACAATCTTTCCTTCTCCATTCCTCTTCCTCCGTCCTTCTCTTCTTCTCCATCTTACCCAACACTCTCTTCATCCATGTTACTGCCCTTTTGTCCCCCCCTTTCATGCATCAATACCTCCATGCTTATCCCACTCCTTTCCACCTCTACGCACTCCTCCAACCAGTGCCCCACTCTTGCATCCGCCTTCCCACACAGTTGACACATCCTCTTCTCCCTAGAGAGACAGTACCTATTAAAACGCTGCATGCAACCACATCTTATCCTCGATATAAGCTCCTGACTTCCTTTCTCTCCTTACTCATATACCTTCCTTCCTTCCTCGTGCATCCTTTTCACTTTATCCATCTGCAGTCCATTCGTTCTAAAATACCTTTCCCTTTCAACCCCCATCTTCCCACCCCCTTTCCTGTTCTCCTTCTCCCACCAACACTTCCTAACCAGCTTACTTCCCCCCTCTTCCAGAAATTTCTTCTCATATTTACACGCCCGACTCCCCGCTAAAATCCCTACACTCGTTCTCCCCGTATCCCTCCTGACAATATAATTAGGCGTGTTCCTTGCCAACTCCAGCGTCCACTTTACATACCTCTCCTGTGCCCTATTTACCTCTTCACTTTCCTTCCAACCCCAACCCTCTACTTCATACAATAGTACACTCACACTATTGAGTCAAACAATTTCATTCTCCTTCCAAAATCATCTGCGAATAACTTCATTCCCAACCCCCACACCTGCCTCATCACCACATTTTCCCTCCTCACTCTCTTTTTTATGTGACTATTCACTCGACCATTCCTCCGAAACAAAAAGCCCAGGTACACAAACTCTTTCACCTCCTGCACCGCCTTTCCCTTCCACTTCCACTCCCCTCCCTTATCCCTTCCCCCTCCTTTTCTGAACACCATAACCTTGGACTTTTCCGCATTCAGCTCTAACCTGTTCTCATCCAGGTATCTTCTCAACCTCTTCATCATCTCCTTTAAGGCGTCCTCGCTTCTTGCCAGCAACACTATGTCGTCTGCATACGTTAGTGACCAAATTCTAATACCTCCTATCCTGATTCCTTCTAACATCCCGGCCTTCAACTTACTCTCCATATCCACAATTAAAATCGCAAAAAGCTCTGGGCTAACCGGACACCCTTGCCTTAACCCCTTATCCATCCAGAATACCTCCGAAATCCCCTCCTCTCCTCTCACCTTATCTTTGGTGTCTTCATATATCTTCCTTTCCCTCTCGATCAGGCCTCTCTCCAGTGCCCTATCCTCCATCGCCTCCCACAACCTCCCCCTATCCACCAAAGGAAACGCGCCTTTTAGATCCACAAAAACGCGTACACTCTCGACGCCTTCTTCGCTAATTCTCTATCCACCACGTGCTGCAGAACGTAGATATTGTCGATAGTACTCCTACACGCCCTAAAGCCCGTCTGCGTCTCCGGCAATATTCCTTTCCCTTCGACATCCTTCCACAGCCTCTCCGCCACCACCATCGTGTATACTTTATGCACCGTATTCATTAGCGTAATCCCTCTGTAATTTTCCTGTCTATCCGTATCTCCTTTCTCATACAGTGACACTATTAATCGTTCTCTCCACCCTCCTGGGAAACCCTCCCCCCTCCATACTTTCTTCACTACCTCCTTCAGCCTCTCCCTAACCTCTTGTGTACTAACCAGCCATGCTTCGTTCTCTAACCCGTCCATCCAACATCCAACTTAAAGTTATAGACGAGATATTATATTGTATGATAATTATCGAGAGAATTAAAGAAAAGCGCCAGGATCAAGAGCAGAGTACCAAGAAAGATGTTCATCGTCTGTGAATGGTGGATGCTGTTCACAATTATTAGGAGAATTTTGTGTACAGTATAACTAATGAATATGCTGAATTGGCAGTAGAGTATTCTTGTATACCCAAAAATAATACAAAAATTATTCAAAATTTTTAATAACACCGGAAGACGTTAAGAAATATTTTGTTAAAAAAAAATTAACTCATGAATAAACGAGTTAAAAATTTGTCTGACTAAATGAATTCAGAGCAATGAGTTATTCATTATTTGGCAGTCTGCGAATAGAACACTAATTCCACATGGAGGGTCATTGCAAGGCCAAATCAACTTCAACACTGGAAAGAAGAGGAGAGGAGCTTCCTGGCACATAGGATTGGATGAGATTGACTTTCATAAAATGCCAGCAAACTAGTGCTCCCAATTATGGGATCTTTTCAAATTGCGCATGCGTCGCATCAACAACTGGATTGCTTACCATTGGCGCGCTTATTTAAAAATATTGAATGTTCAAGAAAATTGTTTGCAACAAATAATGCTTCTTAAATTATTAAAACTAATTCTTTGATCACAAAATACTTGTTAATTGAAACGCAAAATAACCCCAATACCACCACTACCGCTTTTACCTGAACAAATCCGAAGAGCCTCCACGTAAAACACTCAAAAAATTAAAAAATTAAAAATAATCACGCAAGTCACCTTCACAACACCCCAAATTATATACCTGAACGTGATGAACATTCGTCAATCAGCCAGTGTATAACACCTGTTTCCAAAGCTTTGAAGAGTGAACATAAGCACGGTAATTATTATTATTTATTAAATTGTTTGTCTTCTTTCTCCTTCAAAACATGTGAAGGTCATATAAAAAAATATGAAATAAAAGAAAGACTTGGTTTTTTATACACGTTTATCATTGATATTAGTTTACCTTGATTTGATTCCTTGGTTCAAAGAAGCGTACCCCAAATTTTACCAAACGTTTCTTGGAAACAAAGAAATGGTTTTCAAATATGAGTAAATATTTTTGTGATCCTAAGATGTGATATATTGTTCCGAATAAGTATGTACGTAACAAACTTGACAAAATATTAATTTATTCAAAGAACCAAGTTCTTGATTGAAAGAAAAGAGCTAGAGAATTGTTTTAAGAAGAACTTAATTTATAAAAATAAAAGCTGTTCAAGATGAAACAAATAGTCTGATAGTTTTAATTAACTAAGTGCGTGATATTTTCTTGCAGCAATAGCCAACTCAATATACAGATTTTATTTGAATACAAAATCGTTCCTTTATTGTTGCAAACTGATGCCATTTGACGTTGAGACATTATTTCCTGTCTATCTAATCCTGTATTGTGGTCTTACATAAGAAAGTCATTTTAAGTACATGATTGTAAGTCTATACAAATTTTCCTACGGAAACATTTGCGTCGGAGAATAAAAAAAAAACTTTTTTATCTGTTTCCGCAAAATAGAGTCTGGGGCATTGAAAAAATATATAGGCCTCAAGAATGCTTATACAATGACATTTTGTAGGATTTTGATCCGACAGCGGATCACAAACAATAATGTATTTTACTTTTACATTTTCTCAAATTGAATCATGGTGTAGAGGATTTTGGTTTACATTTCATTTACATGTGATACTCTATAATTCGTACTGATTGAATTGCCTATGGGAGTTTCATTCACTTCAGATGGGCTCAATACGTCAACCGCGCCACTGTTCATGTTTATTTTTGCCCGTTTTCCAACGCTATTAACACGAGTATATATTCCACGAAGATTTGTATTATTACGCTCCAACATTGCCAAGACGTCACCAGTGGATGTTGTTAAAACAATTCGCTCTTCGGTTGGCATGGGCTTAGATGCTCTACGTTCTCCTCTCAGTTCAATTGGTTTATCCCTAGGAAAAGTGTATCTTCGAATTTCGAATACCCGGTGCGGATGTTCGTACGGAATAAGCCTAAGAAATCTAAGTTGTTCAAGTGGAAATCCGAGTATGAATGAAGAAAGACGCCTGGCAGGAGGAGACTTGGACCTGGCACGAAGAGAAGGCTCGGCGGGATGAGATCTGGACCTAGCACGATGAGAAGACTCAGCAGGAGGAAGAGTTCTTTCTGGAAAATGTCTGTCAGGAGAAGAGGAAGGTTCACGACGAAGAACACTTGGAATAGGATCACCATTAGGTAAACAGTCGAACTGTAAACTTAATTCTGCAAAAAGTGAGAAGATTAAATTTGTTTTAATTACGTTGACATATCATAAACTCCTAGTAGCAAAATTGCGAAAATAGTTATTTATGATACGAGGACCCTAAGTGGCACTTTTTCGGCCGAGTGTGAAAGTTGCAGTACGAGCAGGCTCGGTCAACTCTGTACAGCGAAGTGGCGAATTTTTAGGACTCGGGCGCGGGGACAGAGAGGCATGGAGGGGTGCGATATTAGTTCTCTCGCCCATCGCAGATGGCGCTAACTTTCAACGCCAAAGGGTGGGGCGATGTAAAAAGCGCGTGCGCGGCAAATTGTTCGCTGTGGCTGTGATTTTGTTGGTTATGTAGTTCTGTACTGCAGTCCTTCAAATAAAGGATAAATTCAGTGAATGAGAAAAGTAAAATGGAAAATAGAATTATAATTATCTCTAATTTCCTATTTTTCGTTTCTTATTAGCTTCAGTTTGTCTTTATTATTCCTTTTTTGTTGAATCATTTTAGTATTCAACACATGTAAGTAAGGGGCATGTACATATATAAAGACCAACACATGCACGCGTCTGTAGTTCTCTGGCTCATCACAGATGGCGCGGAATATCGCAATTTATTCCCCACAGAGTTGACCGAGCCTGAGTATGAGTCGGAGTCGAGGCGTAGCCGAGACGAGACGAAAACTGCAATTTATGCGAGGCAAAGTGTCACTTAGGGGCCCAGTGTCACATACTATTTTTTACCACACCAGTCAATCATAAGTGCAAATAGGTTGCAGAGTCCTAATATAAAAACCCGAGAGGGTCTAGAGACAGAGTCCGGTAATAGGCGTGGGGTAAGAAGTCGGCATTAAAATACCTTAAGTACCCTAAGTACCCTAAGTAAATACCTCGAATACCCTAAATACCTTAAGTAAACATTTTACGGCTTGTACTAAAAAGTGCTATTTTAGGTATCGTTCGCAGTACCTAAAATCGAACTTGGCGGTGTAAGTTCTTCTAATAAATCTGTAAGAATTAAAAAATTTCCCTACCAGTAAATAAATTCACTGTTATTTTTCGGCTTTCTCCCGGTCTCAAAAAAATTGAAGTTCATTTCAATCCACGCGAATGAAATCTCAGGCATTGTAAATTGCAATTTCAGTTTTTAACCGCAAGAAGGTGAAAAGGTGACTTTCCCAAATAGGAGAAATTGGTGACACTCTGTAATGTTTGTTAAGTAGAAAAAGTATTATATTAATTTATTCTACTCACCAATAGAATTTAGCATAACGACCATGGTGAATATCAAAGTATGACCGATTCTCATTTTTTCAAAATACAGGAAAAAATGAATAACGCAGAATCTCGAGAACAGCGTAAATAATAATTATTATAATATTTCGTCTATATATACTATTCTGAGATACTAACATTTTTCACCATCTTGAGCATAGATTGTAAAGAGCTTATCTCTTGGCATTGAAGAATTGATCAGATCCATAGGTGTTTAATTCCTCGCACGTTTATTACGTTTTTACCTTAAGAAACTTAGATAATTTAAAAAAAAAACGCTAATTAAAGTCAATCAAATAGTTGATTTTTCAACCAAAATAGTTCAATTCTTAACGCAAAAAGACAAGAAGATATGAATTTTCATCAAAACAGTTAATTCTCAACCTAATACTAGAATTTTCTACCAACATAGTTGCATTTTCCAAACAAAAATCTGAATTTTCAACAAAGAAAGTTAATTTTCAACTAAATAGTTGAATTTTTGACAACAAAATTGAAGCAAAAAAAAAATTTCTATCTAAAAGGAAAAATTTGCTACCACATAATTAAATTTTCAACTAAATACTTGAATTTCCAACCGAATAGTTAAATCGTTAACCAAAATAGATACATTTTTAATTAATGGTTAGATTTATTAATATCAAATGGAGCGTCCTGCTTTCGGATCTGACGTTGCATCTTATAATTTCGTATTTTTAGCTTTGCGGAAATTTCCATTCCACGACGAAAAATTTGCTCTGATTATTCAACAATCACTTAATATTTATTTGCGTCCTTAATCCAGATTTAAAGAGTAGGATTTGCTCTTTACTGTATGAATTTTGCAAACTGAGACAAAGAAATTATTCTTCAATTAAAATCAATTTTTTGATGAGTAGAAAAAAATACTTCTTTCATTGGAAAAAATATTCTTGTTCGAATAACAAACTATATCTTTAATTGAAATGAGAAAAAATAAGCAAGAAAGCTCTGTTGTAAATAAGAATTAATCCTCGGTAATCATGTATTTCTTAATTTTAGGGAGGGTTCCAATGGAAATTAATAGTCGTTGAAACCCCAGAGCCTGGTCAGAAAAAAGTAAAATTCCCATTTAAGTATCTCCCATTTAAGTTGTTCTGCGAATTGCTGCCGCATGGCAGTGATGCCAATGTGGGCGCCTTGAGCTACTGCGCTTGCGTTAAGGTCGCGCGCTGGTTGGCCGCAGTTGGCACGGAATTCAAAATGGGTATTGCGTAAAAGTGAACGACAACTACCTTATAAATGTAAATTTTTAGTATAAAACGCGAACAGAACCGAAAAACATCAATAGTTGAGAAATTTTTAATCTTTGAAATCTAATATATTTTCATTAAAAATACTCATTTCTGGTATAAAGCGTTAAAAGAATCTCAAACTGTCGAAAACTGGAAATCGTGATGATGATCTATTTACTTTTTTTGGCGTATCTTGTGTCGTTTTTTCAAAAATTTTATGTAATTATTTTTTATGTTATTTTGCACGATTAAAACAAAAACTACGCCTCGAATCGAAAAATGATTCATAACAAATTTGTAGATTTTTTTAGATGAATAATTATTGTGTACTCATTTTTTTCATATCTCGCATAGTTTGACTGCAAAGTCTAATTTTGGATTTTTTAGTATTCTGTTTTGGTGGATAAAACCAGAACCGTTGGTCAAAAGTGCTGGTTTACGAACTCAGTCAATGACCGATGTCAGTGGCCAATCATATAATCAGTGGCCTATGCTAATCTATATGCCGTCATGGCCAATAAGTGTGTTTTTCCACATTATTTTTGATTTATTTAAACATAAATTATCTACTACTCTTATCGCAGAACTTACTGTGGTAATTTCAATATTTATCAAATTGATTATCCGTCTGTGTATTTTAGAATTTGCACATTTGTGCACATTTGTCCGTCACCCATTCAGGGTGTTTACTAGAAAAGCCCAAAAAAACTTTTTTTTGCTAAAGGGCAAGGCTTCTCCCTATTTCGTGAGGTTTCCGGAAAAAGTAATTGCATTAGTTTTTTTTCCAATTCGTAAATATTTAAACATGCCCCTGGGCCTTCGAAATTAACGTAAAATTTTAAATAGGAAAAGCTCAGTTTTCAGAAAAGTGAAGAAAAAATCTGTCACTAACTTCTTAAGAATATCCAAGGAATCGATTCCACCACATAAAGTTTAAATTTGACGCCCCAAACACTTTTTATTGAGTCCGGAAAAAATGTCCCCGCAATGCAATATAGAAATAAATTTTAATTAACTCAAACAATTATTATTTGTTCAGAAACTTTTAGTAACACCCTGTAAATCATAAAAAGGCAGGATTTTGTGGAAATAATGACACAGGAAGTGAATGTTGAGAATAATATATTTTTACCTGATTGTTTTTCAATTGTTTCAACAATTCATATTTGCTTCAATTTTTGTTTTTCTACAAAACCATGAAATGTTCATACTTTCCGAAATTAATGGCACACTTGATGAACGTTAGGGGGAATATTTGTTGTTGAAGTCATTTTGTGATTATCCAAACAATTTCTATTCAAATTTTTTTTCATATCATATCATGAAGAGGAATTTCTTGAACGAATTAAATAATGTGACGGGGTAACTAATTACCACGTAACAAATAATGAACTTATCAATAATGAACTCAAAAATTAGTCTGGAAAAATGAATTTAAACCAATGAATGATCATATATTTGGCTTTCTGCGAATATTTGTAGTATTTAGTTGAAACTATATGAGCTTATACGACTAATTTTTCATTTAATTTTTCTTTTCAGTTTATTAAGGCAATCGGTCAAAGACCATTTGCAGAGCTACAATGGTATACATGTAGCATTTATATACATAGGTACTTTATGCTTAAGTATATTCTCGTAGATGTATATTGTATATTTGTTGTATGTGTTGTATACTAGTATATTTTTTGGCCTCGAAGAGTAGCACATATTCATGTACCGTGTTACAAAATGTATCGATGGAGGTTACAAACAAGTCTATATGATGTTTAGTTTTCTCATAAAATTGATTTGAATTCGTGCACATAGTGTGCATTGACGATTGGTGGATCAATTTTTGTTGTATATGTTGCAACATGAAACGGTATAATTTGAAGAATTTCAGGAAAATCAAATATTCCCCGAATTACTTTAAAAATAAGTAGTATGCTAGTATATGCTCGCCTGCCCTCTATTTAGCAAATATTCAATCCTTTTCTCAAATCGGACAGATCAGAACCAGGTGGATGATAAGTCCCATGTGGTATACAGTGTAGGAATTTTATAAATATTTTTTGACAACTTTCAATAGCTCTAATGTTATTCTGGAAGTGTGGTGACCAGATTACGGATCCGTACTCCAACCTTGCTCTCACCAATGTATTAAAAAGTACTTTAGAAGTAGAAGGGTATCTACAGTGTCTGCTTGCACTTAACATAAATCCTTGAGATTCATTCGCAATGAATAACATTTTATCGATATGGATTTTAAAAGTAAGGCATGGAATGAATGTTATTCCAAGATCAACTATGGAAAACACACTCTTAATTTTCACACCCTGGATTGTATATTCATAGTCATATGAGACAGGTGTCCTCCGGCCTCTGAAAAACTACAGTATTTTGCATTTTTGAACGTTAAGTTCCAGATTGTTTTCAATAAACCAGTTCTGAAATTTATTTAAATTATTATGTAGTGCGTGACATGAGTTGAAATCTAATATTGGTAAAAACAATTTAACATCATTTGCATACATATATAATGGTGGCAATCCAACGTGGCCGAAAAATCATTAGTATAAACCACAAGAAATAGTGGACCTAGGTTTGAGCCCTGCGGTACACCAGATTTTGGCCTGCAAGTTTGAGAAGAGATAAGAGTGCATAAGTCGAATTATATTAGAGTCAAAATCCAAGACACTCAACTTGTGTGGTTACGCAACGTGATCTACTTTGTCAAAAGCCTTTGACAGGTCTCTATGTATGACATCTACTTGATTATATACCTGTACTTGTGTTCGGACTTGGGCAAAACATAATAGGTTTGTAAGAGTGGACTTTCGCGGAACACATCCATGTTGCAGTCGTGAGAGAACTTTAAAAACTGCTGTTGAAATGATGTCATAAATACATACATCAAATACTCTTCATAGTCTGCAGGAAATTGATATAGGCCTGTAATTTATTATTTCCGATGTATCTCCTTTTTTCCATACTGGACATATTCGAAAACATTTCCAGATTGTCAGACAGCAACCTGTTCTTAGAGATAAGTTAAATAAAATTCTGAGTGGTGTAACTAAAAAATTACTACAACTCTTAATCAACGTATAAGGAATCTTGTCTGGACCAGCAGAATACTTGTTAGGAAGTTTATTAATTGCTTTCAAAGCATTTTTACAGGTAATTCCATTACTTAGAATAAGAGGGCAATCTGTGGGTGAATTATCCCGTTGTGGCAACAACAAGTTAAACTCTTGGTTCAATGGTTTGTCTTCCCAATCAGGCAGTAATAGGTTAGTCAGATTATATACTTGCAAGAAGAAACCTAGCAAATGCGTTCACAATATCGAAAAGATTTGTCCATTCCACACCCTAGTATCTCATTATACCTAGTATTCTAGAAACTCTTTTTAAATGATTTGAATGTGACCAAAACAAAGAGGGATTGTTTCTAATTTTTGGTTTGGTATTTTATTATATCAAACTAAAGAAGATTTAAAGTTAGTTTTAATTACACTCCTTAGGAAATTTGTTAAATTTGAATGATATGGATCTTTTGTAAAATTATATTTGTTCCAATATTTAGGCTTTATAGTTATATCTTGAATTATGCTTGTTGTGAACCAAGATGGAAATTGTCTACCAGTCCGATGATTTTTAAATTTCGGGACATGAGTCTATAAAAGCACATTTAAAGAAGTGGCAGCATGCTCCGCTTATTTGGTATTTTCCAGAAACGTCCAATCTATATTACTCATAGAAACACACAAGTTGCTGATATCAGCTCGCCTAAAGTTTAAATGGTTAGAATCAGTGTTATCCATTAAGTTTTCAATGTTTAATGTTGAGTTGACATGTAGATTGAACGTAAGTGAGAGATGATGTTTATCCTCTAGTATTATTGTGGAGTTACATCTTTTTATGGTACAATAAATGTTTGTTAGAATTAAATCGAGATTTCGTTCATTATCATTTGTAATATTGTTAATTTGTACTGGTTCATAATATTAGAGAACTGATGATAATAACAGAGATTCTCGATTTTGAACTCCCGTTTCACAAAAGTTCTTGTCTTGTGGCATATTAAAGTCACCAACAATTATTAATTCATGAATCCAAAGGTTGCGAGCATTGCTCAGAGCTTCTAATAATGCTTCAAAATTGTCTACAGAAAGAGAAGGAGGAACATACAGGGCTAGTAGAGTATATAATAAGTACCGTGTTGAAAGAATTCCGCTCCAAAAATATTGATTTCAGGAAATTTATTGTGAATTGGAGCCAATATTACTTGAGAGCATAGTAATTTGGCATCAAGGGCAAGCAATACCGCCCCTCCCGTTCTGTGTTGTCTATCATCACAAAATACACTACATTTTTGCAATGAAATATTTCAGAGGAATATGTTGACGGCTTGAGCCCTGTTTCGGTAAATATAATTATATCATATAAAATTAATTCTTCAGATGTTAATTGAATTAACGGGCTTCCGTTTTTGTAAATTATTTTCAGGTCCTTTTCTCCTGCAGCTACTCGATCGTTCAAAGTCCGCTTTATTTGTTGGTATTGCAGTTGCTGCATGGAGAGTTTGATCCGTTGAAATCCTTATGGCTGGAGGCACTCCCTGAAGCTCCGATTTTTTTCTTTTTTGGATAAATGCTCTCAGCACCTCCATTGCAGTTTGCTCGTTCTGGAAGATAATCTTGTTTGGTCTTGGATTAGAGATTACAGAGGACCGTTTGCTGATGCAAATCATATTATCAATTAATGCATCTGGAGTAATAATTTTTAAAATTTCAATAGCAGAACTTTTTTCATCCTTAGAGCCGGGGACTGAGTTGTTTCATCAAAACCAAAAATAATTAGATTTTTCTTAAGTGTGTTTCTCCCCTTCATTTCGAAAATACAGGCTGCCATACAATTTGAAGAATGGCATTCAGGTGCTGAGGCTTCACCCGATCTTGTTATTCAATGCAATTACTTTTTCTTCATGAGCCTGCAATCGTAGGTCAAGGTCATCTACTTTGGCATTAACTGTTGAGGATTGGTTCTTGAGAGATTTTTCAAGGTTGTGGATCCTTGAGTTAGCTTTCAATTTCCAAATTTAATTTAATTCCTGTCAACTTAAATCAAATAACCTTCACTTGAAACTGTTCAAGCCGATGGGAGGGTGGAAACCCACCCACACACGATAAACAGACTTGCGTACAGGATACTAATTTCATATGGTGATCCTTGCAAGGCCAGCTCAACCTCAACCCTGGGAGGAAGAGGAGAGGAGATCCCTGGCACATACGACTTGATGAAATCCACTTTCGTTCAAGAATCCCAGGGAACCAGGATTCCAACACCACAGTGGAGTTTGAGGTTGACAAGTGTCAACAAAAATCAGCGGTTCACTTGGCCATATAGTGGCAGGCGCCATGCCATTCATTGTTCTGAGTTTGTAAAGTGTGGATGTCAAAATAAAAATTGAATTGACAAATTTTAAATAGAGAGTCACTGTTTGCTTCTAGTACCAGAATTGTCCCTGTACTATTCTTGAAAGATTTTTTAGTTCCATTTTTTAGACTGTAAAAAATATCAGCATCAGTAGAAAGAATAACTTGGCTGACATGAACGTACTGTTCATTGTATACTGGTGGATTAGCAATTGAAGAAGCTAACTCTATAACAAAAAAAAAAAATTATATGAATCCTGAATAGTGCACGAAGAACCAAACTTTAGAAAACGGCATCTGTGCAGTTTTCTAAAGTCCAGACATTGAGCCATAGACTTTGAGGTCTTAGGCTCAATGCCTCTACTAAATTTAAGAATGAATCTTTTAGAAGATAAACTTAAAGAAAGTATAATTGTGTAACTGAATTACACAGCCAACCTTGAAGAGAAGTATGTTTTCTCTAATAAGCTGCTTAAATGGTTTTTTGGAAACACATCTCTCCCATTTGAAGTCTCAGTGCAATTTAATTAGACAATTTGACTTTCACTGAGTTTATGTTTCTACAGATTCTTTTCTGAGATAAATATTATTATTTCAAATATTAGCACGACAAAATAGGGATACGTATAAAATATCAGTAATGGGTAACGGTCATCCACAAATGAGGTAACACATTTCTTCTCACCTTTTACTCTTCCCTTCCCTATGTTACGCTATTTTTCGATACGCAAAATGGCTACTAGGATGGTCCAAAAAAACATTTTTTTGCTAAAGGGCAAAGCTGTCCTCTATTTTTTGAGGTTCCCAAAAAAATAAATAGCATTTTTTTCAAGTTCGATAATAATAAAACATGCTGTCGGGTTTTTGTAATTAATATACAATTTGTATTTCCTTTAATTTTTGTTTTTCTACTGAATCATGAAAAGTTCATATTTTCTGGTATGAATGAGACCATAAATGGATGTTAGGAGGAATGTTTTTTGTTTTAAATGTGGGAAAAATTCTACTTTTTTCAATTCTATTAAACTGTATCAGTTAATATTAACATGTTGTCTCTCTCAGAAGTTATACCTCAATTGTCCAAACGATTATTATTTACCTGAACAATTTGTTTAATTATACTATTGATAGTTCCTCTTTTTATGGAATTAATAGGCCAGTTTATTTGGGTATTCATAATACAGTCGAACCTCCATAATTCGAACAGCAAGGGACCGGCTGAAAAGTTCGAATTATGGAGGTGTTCGAATTATCTGCATCTGGTTTTCTGTATAGGAACGTCAAGGGACCGGAGAAAATGTTCGAATTATGGAGGAATTCGAATTATGGGTGTTCGAATTATGGAGTTTCGACTGTATAACGAAGCAAATTGTTTGAGCAAATAATAATTGTCTGAACAATTGAGTTAACAACTTTTTTACGCATTTCCAGTAAAAAGTCAGAAGTGAATGCTAATCAATAGTATACAAATTTAGAACTGTCTTAAACAAAAATTATTACTAGATTCCGAAAACATTCAGTTTTCATGTTTTGATGGAAACAATTCAAACAAGTATAAATTGTTTAAACATTTGTGAATGTCTTCAAGAGGAAATATTACTCCTGCAATGTATTGTATGTGTCATCAATTTCAGAAAATACGAACTCTTAATGATTTGGAATGAAAACAAAAACTAAAAGAAACAAAAAATGTTGAAACAGTTGAAAAAGGCATCGAATCAAAAATATTATTCTCATGTATTAAGATTTAAAAAATAATTATCATTCAAACAGTTTAAAATCAGTTGAAAAATACCTGAACACAAAGTGTCTTGTGTGTAAAATTCAAAATTTATGGGGTGAAAATTATGTATACCAAAACATTTCTTAGGTAGTGACTGAATTTCAATTTCCAAAAAGTTAATTACAAGTAGTTGTTTTCCCCATTTTCCCGAAAACTGAGCTTCCCATTTAAAATCTTATGTTAATTTCAAAAGCCCAGGTGAATATCTCAATATTAATCGATTCGACAAAAAAAAGTATAATGTCGCTTTCCATGAAACTAACAAAATGAGGGAGCCTTGAAAATAAGAGTTCGACGGCTAATACCAAGTAAAAACGTTACCTATAAAAATTTCAATTCAGCACTCATTTAAAACAACTAAATTCAGTATTGTCAATACAAGATTAAATTAACTAAAAACAAGAAACAGGTTAGATGGCAGAATAGCGGCGTTATCTCTGTTTTTGCTGAAAATTTTTTTTTTATCAACAAACTATTGGAATGCATAATTGAATGATAAATGAAGCGATTTGATCAGGAAAACGTTTAAAATTATTGTTACTTTTGTTACTACGATGCCTCAAATATGAGTATGTTACGACATCGGAATGACCACATTTAACCCACTGTTTAGGTGCTTTTAAACATCCGCACGGCCAGAAACATTGTAAATAATTAAAATCGAATTTTTTCTTAATTATCAAAATGTATTTAGATATTTTTTTATGCCGACATGTTATTATGTCGACAAAAAAAGGAGAGCTTGACGTACATCAGCTGTCACTTGAGAAAGGAGGAGACGGGACGTTGGAAAGGGGTAGGGATTTGACCAACGTTATTTTTGTGACCAATCAAAGGGGTGCCTTCCCACCCCCACGAGTCGTTGGAAAGGGGTAGGGGTTCAATAAAAAATATTTTTCTGACCATTACATACCTATTTTTTATTTTTGGGACATACATATCTCGATTGTCATCGATAGCCAAGGGCATAAAAAAATATCTAAATACATTTGTATTTATTGAAAAACCATTCAATTTCAATTATTGACAGTGTTTCTGGCCGTAGGGATGTTTAAAAGCACCTAATAAGCGGTGAGTTAAATATGATCATTCCGATATCGAGACAAACCCATGTTTGAGACATCGTAGTAACAAAAGTAACAATAATTAAAAACTTTTCTCTTATCAAATCGCTTCATTTATTGTTCAATTTAAGATCCTAATAGTTTGTTGCCGAAAAAAAAATTTTGTCTAGACAAAACAGAGGTGACGCCCCTATTCTGCAATTGCACCGAAACTCATTACCAGTCAAAATTGGAAGGTTAGGTCACCAGACCGGATTTAAAATACTTGCCAGACCACGGGATTCCAATTTATAGAAATTTCATTATTCCTTCTAATTTCCTTTTGTATTACTTTACTTTATATTCAACTCAAGTGGAAAGGGTGGATCAACCACCCCCAAACAACTATAACAACAACTGTCAAATTCTACGAGGGTGGCTGCAGTGGATCTCTGCTGTCGCCAGGGACTAAGAAGAGGAGATTTTCCTGGCGCATGCGAAGTGAATAGGATTCCCCCACGTGCAAGACCGCTCGGACAAACAGCATCAAGCTGTCGCAGAGAATCTGCGTGTTGACCCGAGTCAGCCCACCCCTGGACGATCCACTGGCGGCAGACCACTGTAACGTGTTGCGACACACGTTTGATTTTTATTGCGAAAGCAGCGCTCGCAGGTATACTAAATTACTACTTTACCGACCAGCGCGATTAATTTGAATTGATAGGAATCTGAAATACACGCGTTTATCGATATATTTAGATTATTATAAGCGAATATTTAGGAACGTAGAAAGAAAATATAAATTCCTGAGAAATTCACTAAGTCTCTTTCTCACGGTGCGTCTTTGAAAATTCCAGAAATAGAGATTTATAGTTTACCGAAGCGAACCGTAGAAAATTAAAATATCCGGGCAAGTCACGTACAGCGTATAAATAAACATCTGCAAGTTGTAAACTTGTGAAATTCGAAACAGACCACCCTCAATTTTATAACCTTTCAACTTTCCCATGTAATAAGAATGACAGGAAATCTATTCAACTCAAAATTTGTCCCTGGTTCTTTTCAGAGTTCGGTCCTTAATTTTTATAGCTTTTCCAAAAATCTCAGTTAAAGCTTACGACAACCACTTAAAATACTACCACACGTGTTTGAGATTAACCCACCGAGGGGCCTTGGCTACGCAGCTTGGACCCTTCCGGCTATGTAGAAAAAACGAGGTCTTGTTTCGAATTTCTCAAGTACCTCGGAAAACTGTTACCGAACGACCTTCCCACTCCAGCGACTCATAGGGCGTTACTTGTGCTCCGTGGGCCTTTTGCGTTAAAATAAGAAAACTGTTTAGGGGATAGATTCGGAAGTGCGATTGGCTAAGCGGGGGTGTATCGCCGCCCTCAACTCGACCTGACCCAGCAATGTCACGGGGTAGCGCAGCGACCGAGAACGCGCAAACGGCAGTCTTTCGTCGATTTTCGTTTAGTTCACTTCACTTCCTTTGAAAGGTTAAAAGACAATTTTGTGAAACATTTGTTAGTGCGTGGCTCTTAATTTAAATGAACAAATCAACATAACTTGAATAAATAATATATCATTTTTCAACTTTTAATCGTGTTTGTGTTTTGTGTTTTATTTCGCTACCTTGTACTAATTTCAGGAGGTCGTTTCAACGGCCGCTTGCAGCAGCGATCCCGAGTAAAAAGAACATTTGATCACCATCGTTGATTTTCGAATATTCGCGCTTGTGTCGGCCATTTTGGTCAAGGTGCCGACGTAACACCCCGAAGGCCTGCGTGGCATATAACACACTCCGACTGCGCGCCACCACACTGCTGGGAACCAAACCTGGCAGTTGTCCTTTTCCTTCAGTCGTTCATCTCACTCAGTAGTTCTACACTCTTCACGCAAGTGGCGCTCCGACTCTAATGAGAGGGAGAACGGAGACGCCACTCTGAACATTCATTCGCGATTCCAAGCTCCGAGAGAGTACCTCGTGGGAATGAGAACAATCATTTCAAAGCAAACATTAAAACTAAAGAGAGGATTTTAAAATGAAAGGACGCGCCCGAGGAGAGCGAATGCTGCCCTTTATTCTTTCTGTCGCCTAAACTATTAAATTCTACTTTTCAATGTCGTGTCAATTGCTAACCTCCGTCAAGGTCAACTTGCTTCAAAATCCGCGTGTAGTGGAGTCAGTGAATTTACCGTAAATTCTCGAGTATTTGCTGGGTCCGTGTCTATTATTATATATATAATTTTCATCGTTATTAAAAAAATTAAGTAATTCTTATATTATTTTTACATTATTCGATACACGATTTTTCAAAAATATAAAAAGTTTATGAACTTGTTTTCGAAAATATCTCAATCTCAACTGAAGTTATGGGTTTGATCATTTTAAACATTACTGCGTCAGAGTTTTGTTCATTTTTCTGATAACAATGTACTATAATGAGATAAAATAAAACTATAAGATTCAGAAAATATTTATTCTTACTAAAAATGGTTTTTGAGTTACTTTCAGCTTCCTTGAAAAGTTGAATAGTTCTTTCATTATTTTTGTATTATGCAATGCAGGAGGATTAAGAATGTAATAAGTTTGTGAACTTATTAAAAAAAAGATCCCAATCTCTACTGAATTCATGGGTTTTATCATTTTTAATATTGCAGCGTCAGAGTTGTGTACATTTTTCTGATAACAATGTACCATAATAAGATAAAATAAAACTCTATCTTAAAAATATCAATGCTTAATTAAAATGGTTTCTGGGTCTCTTTTGGCGTCATAGAAAAGTTTCAGTAATTCTTGTTTTAAAAAACTTCCTAATCTCTAACGCAGTCGTATTATCATTTTTAATGTTACTGCGTCGCAGTTCTGCAGATTTGTCTAATAACAATGCACAAAATAAAAATATATCTCAAAGAATATGTATGGGTACTAAAAATGGTTTCTTATTCTCGTCCTACGTGATGAAGAACTTTTGGTAATTCTTTTATTCTTATATCTCTCGAGATGCAAGTATTCAAAAATATAAAAAGTTTATGAAATTGTTTTTGAAAAATTCCAATCTCTACCAAAGTCGTGAGTTTGTTTATTTTCAATATTACTGCGTCAGAATTCTGTATATTTTTTTATAACAAGATAAAATAAAACTATATAATCGAAAAAAAATACGTATGGCACTAAAAATAGCTTCTGGGTCTCGTCCGGCACCATTAACAAATTTTAGTATTTCTTTTATTTTTCCATTTTTCTCTATATAAGAGGTTTCAAAAACATAAAAAGTTTATGAACTTGTTTTTAAAAAATTTTCAATCTCTTCAGGCCATAATAATAAGTATCAACTATTTTTTCTATTTCAACATTATATGTATGAAGAGAAAAACAGTGTAACACATGTCCTTCAGTTTCTGTTCCACGAAGATGTAAGTACTCTCAAAAGAAAATTAAAAAAAGTAAAGGTGCACAATCTTCAATTTCAAATTTATAATTGTATATGAATAACAATAAATATTTATATTATAAAGATTTAATATATCCCGATGTGTATATAAGTAAAAAATAAAAAATAGGAAGTATTGTAGAAATTCAAATGAGCTATTGACTTTATATACTTTATTGAAAAGACACGATATTTATTAGTAACAGTGTATACAAAATTCTCCAAATCTCTATTTATCATGTATCCTTCTTTTACAGAAGATGAACATCTTTGGTGGTACTCTGCTCTTCACTTTGACGATTTTATTTAATTCCATTGGTGACTATAATAATAGCATACAATTTTAGTATCATAGCGGATTAACGTAGTGAAAATTAAAAAATTTTAAAAACTTGTTATAAATTAAGACGGAAAAAATCGCAGTGAGTTTCTCAAATTGAAACTTCAATAAAATTGATCCATTTCTATTTATTTTTACAGAATTAAGTTCGCAGTACAATACAGATCTCCTTGAAGATCACGAAAGTCGTCTTCCTTCTACTGGTCTTTACTACATGACAGGACCACAGTCTAACATTGAAAAAATAATAACCAAAGATGACGGTAAATTTAATGTAGTGCGAACAATATACGCACATGTAATCGTTGCTATAATAGATGCCGATAGTATTCTTCGTGCAATATATTCAAATGGTGATACGGTTAAAATATACCCAATTGGTCCTAAGTCGAAATCGAATCTTATATTAAAATTGGATGAAACACTAATCAAGGAATATGACTTAAAATTTAATGAAAAAGTCAGCGATCCGAAAATTAAGGGTGCCTAAAAGAAAATACGTTATACTTACTAAAATTTTTTTTCTACTTATCCGTTTCAAGTCAAAATATACCATTTTTAACATACTCGTATATTTGTAATAAACCAATTTCTACTTTGTATCAAGTATTATAATTCAAATATGTAATATTATATGTAATATGTAATTTTATATGTCATATGTAATATTATATTTAAATTATTTTAAACACTTTGGTTCGATTATTTTCAACGTTTCTGCGTCGGAGTTCTTTACATTTTTCTGATAACAATGTATTATAACAAGATAAAGTAAACTATATATATGCACATAAAAAATGCATGCATACTAAAAATGGTTTCTGAGTCACTTTCAGCGTTCTTGACGAGTTTGAATAATTCTTGTATTATTTTTACATAATCCGATATAGAAGGACTTGGAAATATAATAATTTTGTGAACTTGTTTGAAGAAAATTCTAAATTTTTACGAAGTGTATGGGTTTGATCATTTCTAATATTGCTTTATCGGAGTTCTTTACATTTTTCTGATAACAATGTTTCTTTCGGCTTCATTGAAAAGTTTCAGTAATTCTTCAATTACTTTTACGTTATTCAATATGCGAGGTTTTGAAAATATAAAAAATGTATGACCTTGTTTTTTGTCGTGAGTATAATCATTTTTAATGTTGCTGCATCGGAGTTCTGTACATTTTTCTGATAATAGTGTACAATAATAAGATAAAATAAAACTATATGTTTCAAGAAATATTTTTGCCTACTACAAATATTTGTCTGCGTCTCATCCGGGGTCATTCAAAAAATTTACTTATTCTTTCATTTTTACATTGACATGCACGCACACATGCTAGGGTGATTTTTTTGGCTTTTTTTAAATTCAACTTGGCACCCTTACACATCGTTCTTTTCGCCGAGAAAATGACCTCTGATTTGTTTCAGAATTTTAAACAAATATTTAGAGGTCGCTCAAGGCCATTTTAGGGAGAAAATGGCCATTCCTAATTAAATTGACGCTATTTATTGATTATTCATTTCGGACGCGAGTTAATTTTGTTCTTTACAAGTCAATATTGCACTCTACAATCTACAATTAAATTTAAACAAGTCAGAAGTATTATAACAGAAGTATATATATATATTTTTAATTTAAATAAACAAAAGTAACTTATTGTCAAGATATTGGACAAAGTATTTAATAACAAAAAAAGTAACCATTTTTAAACATTTTTAAATGTTTTGTTCATTTTATTTTCTTCATGAGATTTATTACTTCAATAAATTTTTTTTCATTGTACACCTTTATATTTTTTATATTTATATTTTACATATTTTCTCACTTGAGGAAAAATCTCGAGCCTAAAGCATAATTAACAGGGTGGTTAGGTTCAAGAACTGATTTAAGTATCTTGTAAATCCCGGATTTTTTTTTGTTTTTCTTCCTGAGAGATACTCATCCGCTAAAAAGTGGAAAGTCCCTTAAGTGTCGGGTTTTAAAGTGAAGATTTTCATATTTCGGTTCGGAAATTGAAAGAAGGCTCATACTTTACATAAATTAAAAAATTGAATCTTCTGAGGAAAAATTTTTCATTAAAAAATGAGTAATACCTTGATTTTAATAACGTTGAGAAAGTATTTAAAAAATTTCCTTTTTTTGGTTCTTAAAATATAATTTTCGTCCATTATTTTGGGCAATACAGTAACTTTTTCTTATATAAACAAAAATTTAAAGACGGGTAAACAGACCTGACTCTAATAAATTAATGTTTACTTTGTGCAATGTAAATTAAATTTATGATTGTAGAAATAGAGTTTTTCTCCAATTTATAATGCACGTAAATGTGACATTTTTCTACACTTTTGCACTTAGAAAATAAAAAAAATAGAAATTCTATATGACTTATTTAATAAATAAATCCTGACAACCTGTCTACTTATTTTATTTGGGAATCAAAATTAAAAAAAAAGCAATAACAGATTTAGACACAATAACAATGAAATAACTTACTATATGCTGGCAGTATCGACTATCGCTTTGCCGTACATAAAATTGTTTGTCATTTACAAGAACATTATTATTATTATCGATTAGCAATTCGAACTCGAAAGTTCATTGCCTCATCTACCCGAAACCGCCACGCATCTCTATCCTGTGCATCCTCCATCCAGTTTAAGTAAACATGTTCTAGTTCTTTTAGATCATCCCTTACATTTTTCTCCCATCTGTTTCTCAGTCTGCCTAGAGGTCTCTTAACCAGTCGGTTTCCCTCTTAAAACTTGCGCCACTGTTGTTGCATTGCTCATTCTTGCTACATGCCCCGCCCATCTTAATTTGCGCGCTTTCATTACTATATTAATATTAACTGACCCGTAGAGAGCATGCAGCTCACCATTATGCAGTTTTCTCCATTAACCAGTCTCTTCGTCCCTCTTTGAACCATAGATTTTTCTAAGTACTTTATTTTCGAAAACTCTAAACCTATTCTTCTCTCCCTTCGTCAGCGCCCACGTTTCACACCCGTACATGACGACCGGCATTATTATCGTTTTGTCAATTCTTACTTTGATGTTTCTAGATAGCAATCGCGATTTTAGTAGCGTGTTTGCTGCATGATAGCACCCGTTGTCAACGTGCAGCCGCGCGTTGATTTCCGTTTTAATGTTATTTTCACTAGTTATAATAGACCCGAGGTATTTAAACTCGTTAAACCTTTCGAATTTCATATTTCCGGCGATTAGATCCCCGCCTACATTACTTTGTTCGGATCTAGCGACGGTCATATATTTTGTCTTCGTTTCGCTAACTTCCAAACCAATATCTTTGGCATTTGTGATCAAGATTTCTGCATTTTTAGCTACGGTTTCTTTATCATCCCCTAGTCAGTCGAGATCATTCGCATACCCAAGAATTTGTATTATCCCATTGAGGGTAGCACCGGTCGGATTCGCTTGTACTTGTCTGACCACGTATTCTAAAATTAAGTTGAAAAGGGCGCACGAAAGTGCATCGCACTGTTTCAGGCCATCACGGATCGAAAACTCTTCAGATAAACTTCCGTTTACACGTATTCTACCCCTACTGCCGCTTAAGAAAATTTCGATAAGTCTAACTAATTTTCTTGGTACACCTAAGAACTGTAGGATCCAGTACATTCGTGCGCGTATAATAGAGTCGTAAGCTTTTTTGAAATCGATAAATAGCTGATGTACTACTTCATTAAATTCCCATTTCTTTTCTAACAGTTGTCTAATTGTAAACATTTGATCGCTTGTAGATCGGTTTCGGCGGAATACACACTGGTAATCCCCAATGAATTCCTCGACAAAAGGAGTCAGTCTACTTAAGATTACATTGGACAGGATCTTATAGCACGAAAGCATAAGTGAAATTCCCCGATAATTGTTACAGTTCGTTTTATCGCCTTTTTTAAAGATGGGAATAATAATAGAGGTATTCCATTCCTCCGGCATGCGTTCTGTTTTCCAAACTGTGCGTATTAATTTACAAATTTGCCTTGTGAGGCAAGGGCCTCCATTTTTATCAGTTCTGACGGTAGGTCGTCGATGCCCGCGGCTTTGTTATTTTTTAACTTATTTATGGCCATTTCTATTTCTACATCAGTAGGATCATCAATTAGTAGATCAGCAGTGTGGATTTCACCGAGATTACCTTTAACAGGGGCTTCGCGTACATTTAATAGCTTATCGAAATAGTTTTTCCATAAATTCAGTCTCTCTTTCGCATCGGCTACTAGATCGCCATTTTCCTCCCTCATTACTTCCGTTCTACTTTGGAAGCCTTTCCTTATAAAATTGATTCCCCTGTACATCTCACGCGGGTTATTTTGTTTATTATGCGTTTCTATTGCTAGTATTTTATTCTTTTCCCACT
>CAKNYM010013390.1:0-10643 GCA_932195095.1 Andricus curvator | reverse complement strand
TAGTAGATAAGTAAGGCGGGTTCTAACTCAAGATTCCTACCTTACCGACATCGAGAAGCTTCTAACCTGTAGTGGTTCATGTCCGTGCTAAGCTTCTAGAACATTCTCGATGGGTCCCTGATGACGTCACAGATAATATTGTGCAATTGTGCCAGCTAAATTCAAGTAACAACAGGTTCAAGGTTATTTCTTATCTGAAGAATGTCGCGTAAATCCTTTCAAGGTTACATTTTGCTTTGTCCAGGCAATTTCTACTGCGTCATATAGTTATTGCAAGAAAAACAAGGATGATTTATTGCTTCCTTAGAGATAACATATTCATTTAATGCGCCAAAAGGTGCAGGTGTACAGATGAAATTTGATACTGAGGACTATGCATGACATTCTGTTTTGTCTATAAATTTGATTTATTGCTTCCTTATAGATAACATATTCAACTAAAAATTCCTGTCTTTTATTCAGTGCGCAAATAATTCGTGAGAAACATTCTTATGCAGTCTAGAACCTTCTATAACTCAAAGAGGTAGATATATTACTATTAGAGAACATTCTTGATGACTGTATCAAATTAAACTGCGCAATTTCTGAAAAGCATTTTTTAGTAAATAAGTTCAAGGTTATTTTCAATGACGCATTACATTTTGCGTTGCAAAAAATTATATTCCAAACGTGTCGATTATAATGTAGAATCTTCCAGAACTTTGTTGCATCATATGATGCAATATCGGGCAATATTGTGCAAAGTCTTCTGAAATTTGGTAGAGGGGGTAAGCGTCTATAAAAGGAGGCCAGCTCTTCTCTTTCATCAGTTTGTGGGCAGATGTCAGATTGTGAAGAAGAAAAGCGACAAGAGCTGAAAAGTCGTTTAAACTTATTTCTGAAGAACATTCGAGAACTAAAACAAGCGATACAAGTGCGAACAGATTTACAAAATCTAACGAGAAAATTTAATACAGTGAATATTAAAGAGTGAAGATGGATTTCTCCAAACTAAACAAAATCGCTGTCAACAACGATTTCCTACCAACCAAGAAGCTCAAGGACCTAGAACTCAATAAAAACTACGAAATCACAAACATCAAGAAAGCAACCACACAGTTTGGAGTGCGGTTCATTGTCACTGTGGAGAACAAATTTACCGTTTTTCTACCAGCGAGGATGGTCAATCTGCTTAATGAAGATGAAAATCTGCTGTTGGGAATGAAAAAATCATGTGAAGATGGCGATCTAGGCATGCTTTATTTGGGAGGACGCTTCAATTCCATTGAATTTGTAAAGAAAAATATATAAATTGTGCAATTTTCAATTATCGCTCAGTGCCTGAAAGCCTTCAGTGAGATCAACATGTCTTATACGCCTCGAAATCAGATGTTACATGCAACTACATACAATCTAAATTCATCATTCACAAAGCAAATTATCGTTGGTGCTGAGTTTAAAAAAGACGGAAAGCTCGCCTCAGCAGTGAAACTGCTAGCCAGTCACCCTAGTGCAAGTGTAACCCTGTATCCTGAAGACTGGAAATTATTCAAAAGTTACTTCAACCTAATTTCACTGTTCTTTGATGGTCAAGAGAAGCATCAATGCATCGACGGTGGAAATTTCCGTATACACATGACTACATCTTTTGGAGATTATATAGTGGCTTTGGAGCAGATTCAAGATACTCGAAAATATCATCCGTTTGTACTACAAGAAACAACGTTTGCTGTTCTCCAGGAAGTTAGTGCTTGTATCGACCGGTATCTTCAGGAACAGAGTCTTATGCCGTTTCAACGTACAAAAGATGTCATCATTGAAACCATCGCTGAAGGTGTTTGGCGCAATGTGAAATCACCTTGTGTGAAAAGTGTAAAATCTTATATACAACAAAATTATAAAAGTTTAAAGAATAAGGCAATGAAAAAACTTATATTTACTAATCTTATGCGATTTGAAATTATGTTTCTTGAAATAATTACATTCTACAATCAAAATGTGTATGAAGAAGTGATTAAGAAATTACCAAAACTCAGATGTGTGAATGGTACCTTTATACATTAAAATTGTATCTATGTTGGGAGTAAGAAAAATCTTAATAAAATAAAAAATGTAATTTAAAACCAAATTCGTCTTTTTTCTCATTTACTAGATTAAGGGTAGGTAGATGTGTAAGAAAATAGAGATATATATATGTTTGAAGATAATCAACTTTATTCAGAAAAATTTAATATTAATACAAAAGATACTTATAAACTAGATTTATCTATCCAACTATTGTGAGAGTCGTCGAAACCTAGCCATTTTACAAATAGCTCATTTCCACGTTTTTTTAGTACTTTTTCCACAAGATAAATGTCTGGATGCCTAACTTTGCCAAGTTCTTGTTCATAAAAACTACCTGCAATAGCTTTATCTTGATAATCTTTAAGCATATACGTCACAGGTTCGGTATTCTTAACATGACTTATAGTAAATATTTCAGTTGTCCAATTCGGTGTGTAGCCTTTCTCAAAAACATGCTTAAATTTACTTATACGTACTTTATCTCCAACTTTAAATTTAGCTTTCCTGACTGTTTGTTTTACATTGAAATTTTTGTATACATTAAACAACAATTTTTTCTCATTTTGCTTATCAACATTTTTTGGTTTCATTCTAATAGTCTGATGTTTGGTATCGTTGTAAGACAAAATTAAATCTTTCAAAATATCTATCCACTTATAATTACCCTGCAAGCTAAATAGCATCCACATTTTATTTTTCAAGGTACGATTAAATCGCTCGCAAATTGATGCTTTCAAATTACTAAATGTCGAGTACAAATTTATCTTATATCGCTTCATAAGATTTTCAAAATGCGAGTTGTAAAATTCTTTACCTCTATCAACATGTAAATTTTTTGGTACGCGTCCTTTATCAAGTACAGATTCCATGGCTGCAGCTACATCTTCGCTCTTCTTCGATTTAACGGGAACAGCCCAAGCAAATTTCGAAAATATGTCAATTACAGTTAAGATGTACTTGAATCCTTTGTTTACTCTCTCATATGGTTGCATTTCAACCAGGTCAGCTTGCCAGGTCTCATCAATGCCACGGATATCGAAATGTCGACGTTGGTAATTTCTTCTAGCTGGCTTGTGCAGCTCCTTCACCAACTGCTGCTTCTCAACGTCCATTTTTGAGTGCGTTCAGTCTAGTGTCTACTTGACTAATGAGCTCTGAATTCCGATACACCAGTTTTTGAATTGATTCAACATCAATTTTCCCATTTTTAAAATGTTTATCTGTGGAATTTTCCAAACTTTCAATCATCATATTATTGTTGACTACTTCAGTTCGCAAGGAAGCTATAACATCGTAGATAGTCTGAAGTTCACGCCGTATCATATTTTGCACCATATTCAGATTAACAGCATCATTCTGCTCTTGAGCATCGGCCACTTTACACAGCCTTTTATTACTCATATCATAATCTCCTTCAGATGTGACTTTGAAGCCAATTCCAGGAGGACCACGACTTGTACTCTCTGCTCGCTTGGAATGACGTCCGAATACATCGATGCTCATCTTGCAAATGGCGAAAATCTTGGCAAAACACTCATTAATATATAATTCCAGCTTCTCGCAGCTCTTCAATAATTGATATAATTTCATTTGAGTGACTTGGATTTCCAGCTGCTTGAGATGCTAGCAGTAAGCGTAATCGATCTACCAATTCATTCGGGTCATCCCAGTAAATGTAGTCCATCAGACTGCCCTGTCTAGCAATCATGTGTTGCGGGATCATACCTTTACCTGATAATGATTTCCTGTTTTTACTCCGTCTCTCTGTATTTTTGGCTGCGGGAATCAATTTCTTTATAAAATTTTTATATTTAATGGTTTTATTGTCACGAATTTCGCCATCTGGTTTATAATTCTTTTTATACGCGTTTGTTGCAATGATAATTTGCTTATAATTTTCAAGATCACTGGGTGTGATAGAGGGCTCTTCGGGAGCTTTTTTGAATAAAAGTTCAAGCAAGCCTTTACTTTTTGGAAAATTCAAATTACCCACATGAATATAGTTCTGGCTGAAATTAATCGGAGAATCTCCAATCACTAATCTATCTCTCGTTAATTTTCTGACTCCATACACATTATCAAGTTCTCTACTTCTTTCACCCAACAATATGAGATACTTGTTTGCATCATCATCAATCCATGAAGATGTAGGTATTTCTGAGACATTTTCCGCTTCACTACGAGCTGACAGCTCCAAGTTACTGGAATCTTCAGTCCCGTCTGCTTCATCAGTCTCGTCTGCTTCATCATAAATTGATTTATATGACAAATCATCATCATAATCAATACTTTTTTCTACTTTACTCTTTGCTTCCTCTTTTTCTCTCTTTTTAATTGGCTCAATTTTTTTCATATTCTTGAGGCCACCAACAATTTTCTCTAGTGGATTAACAATGGGTTTAAAAGTGTCGCTTAATGTGCGCTCAACTGTTTCTTTGCCCAACTTTATTAACCTATGCTTTCGTCGAATTGATTCGCTAGCTCTAGCAATTTGACGCAAAATATCTTTTTGCTTTTGAAAATTCTCTTCACGTGAAGACATGTTGATACATCAACGTCTAAGGTGCGACTGTTTCTATATTGATCACAACATATGTATATATTACTTTTCAAGATTTATAAAACAATCAAAACCTTTCCTATATCTACCTTGGTTAAGATTCCTATCCTTGTCAATTACAACGAATCCATACTTGTCTTGATTCCAGCAAGCTAAACACATATGCTTAAATTGCAAATAATTCATATCAGTATTCACATGATCGTCATAAATATGCTTTAGATTCATGTCATCCTGCTTGAATACAACAAGTAAATTAACATTATCGCGTACAAGATGTTTAGGAATATGGGCATATGTCTGGCTCAAATAAAAACAGTCGACATCCTTATGTCTACCCATGGAAAAAAATGCTCTCATATTATCCTGTTTCTCACAAGCCACGTCATCGAATACAATGACTGAATTTGGTTTCGCTTCACTGGGCATTATAACCTCTTCATGCTCATTGAAAGGATAATACTCAACGTCATCTACAGATTGAAGGACTTTTTCCAAAAATTCATACTTTGGTTGTTTCAGGGATTTTGAGTAGATGTAAATATTTTCAAATCTGAGTCCATTTGGATGTATCAGTAGAGCCAGCAAAGCATTTGTCTTTCCACAGTTGGAAGGTCCACAAAATATTGCTCGTACACTGTTTGGTAGCAAATGCCCATGTCGTTTTTCCCTATTCTCGTTTTGAACAAGCGAATCAAAATTTTGGATAGGTAGTTTCACAGGTTGTGCTTCAAACTGCATCTTGACAAAGACTGACTGGAAAGCCTATAAATATCCTGGTTATATAGGTTGGCCCTTCAGTCTGAAAGTATCCCTTGCATAGATATGATCGTTCACAGAGGCAAACGAGTCAGTTGTAAACGAACCGTGAAGCAGGCAAGACGTGGGAGAGGTTTGCTCAACAGAATCATCAACAATTTACCATTTGAGTTGCACTTGCCTGGTTACCAGTACTGTGGACCAGGTACTAAACTAGCAAAACGATTAGCACGAGGTGATCCAGGAATCAATCCACTGGACGAAGCTTGCAAAGAGCACGATATAGCCTACTCACAAAATAGAGAAAATATAGAGGCCAGAAACTCAGCTGACAGTGTACTAGCTGAGAAGGCTTGGAAACGTGTCTTGGCTCAGGACGCAGGCATAGGTGAAAAGGCGGCTGCTTGGGGAATAACAAACGCAATGAAGATTAAGTCAAAATTGGGGATGGGTCTCAAGAATAAAAAACCTAGCACTACACTGAGAAAAATTGTCGCTGCAGCTAAAAAGTCCATGATTTCAAGTAATAATGCGCAAACTGCCATTAAATCTGCACTCAGAGGCGCACGCGCAGCTGTCATGAAGGCTGGTGGAAGAAGAAATGTGAATAAACCTCGTATTCTACCTGTACCGGCCAAAGTAGGAGGAATTCTACCCTTTCTCATACCCGTTTTTGCGGGTCTCAGTGCTGCCGGGGCGCTAGCTGGTGGAGCTGCAGGAATAGCTAAAGCTGTGAATGATGCAAATTCGGCAAAACAACAACTTTCAGAGAATAAACGGCATAATGAAGCGATGGAAGCTATTTCTTTAGGAAAAGGTCTGTACTTGAAGCCATATAGACAAGGATTAGGGCTTCATCTAAAGCCATATAAACAAGGAGCAGGACTTAAATGCAAGTCAAAAAACTCAAAGTGAAGCTACCTCATCGAGCCTTAACTGATGCAGATTTACTCAAATTTGCAAAATCTTTGAAGATTCCGTATTTTCGAGGTGTTTTTATGCGAAATGGATTACCAAAAGGTGGACCGCGTAAATATGAATGTGCTATTGTTAATCTTGATGATAAAAAAGGACCAGGAACACATTGGTGTGCTTATAAAAAGATTGATGATAAAATAATGTATTTTGATAGCTTCGGTAATCTTCGGCCACCTTCGGATCTCTTCAAGTATTTCGGTGTTGGTAGCATAAAGTATAATCATGAGAGATATCAAAATTACGATACGTTCGTGTGTGGACATTTATGTTTGCAATTTCTATGCAATCAATTAAATTCTAAAAGTACGGTTAATCTATATAAGTGCTGATATTTGCAATTTCAAGTCAGTTGAACGCTAGCTGTCATCATGGATGATTCATTGACACTAACATTGTCGGGAACTTCTCCAATCCTGGAAGCTCACTATTTTCCACCGATTGAGTTGTCTCCTTATAAAAATTACGCACTTGGACTGGTTGAATTTCTAACTTTCAATTCGATACCCAATGTAGACATTGGCCAAAATAAATTTTACGTGGGTAATGAGATAATTGAAATACCTACAGGAAGTTATGAAATAAGTGACATCAAGCGCTATTTACAGAATGCTTTAGTAAAAAAGGGCATTGAAATTCACGTTAAACCAAACAATAATACTTTAAAAAGTGAAATTTTTTGCAGTCACGATATAAATTTTGAGCCTAAAGATTCTATCGGCCATTTGCTGGGTTTCTCTCCGCGCAGACTAGAAGCTAAACAAGTTCATGAATCTGATCAACCAGTATCAATCATAAAAGTGAATTCTTTGAGTATTGAGTGTAGCATAACTACAGGTGCATACATTAATGGCCAGAAAGTGCATACTATTCATGAATTTTTTCCTGTAGTGCCACCTGGATATAAGATAGTGGAAGTACCAACTCATGTCATTTACCTGCCAGTCGCCGTGCAGACAATAGATCATATACAGCTCCGTATAGTTGATCAAGAAGGACATTTGGTTAATTTTCGTGGAGAAGTTATAACAATTAGACTACACATCAAGTCTCTCTAATAATGGGTATCGTTTTCAACAAAAAGATTGGCTTTGACTATAATAAACCAGCACAATGTCCCAAGCTAATCAGTCGACAAAGAGCAGTCAAAGGGTTAACACCTCAAAGCGTCCTCTTCCTAAAAAGTCAAGGTCTGAAGCCCAAAAGAAGAAGAGAATAAAGAGATTCAAGATTTTTTGCACCTGCATCTGTAAATTTATTTATCAACGTTTGATAATTTGTCATGGAGGGGGAAATTTTAAATATTCAAGCACCAATCATCTTTGATGAGTCAATTGCACACTGTGAAATTCATGCACATCAGCCTTATGCCTCATCAACCTTCAACAACAGTGATGAAATTCGGATTGCTGTTCAAAATCAGGACCATTGTCTCCTGCCAAGCAAAAGCTCACTTCATGTACATGGAAGAATTGTAAGAACTGATGGAGCACCAGTGACAAACACAGTTTTAGTTTCTAATGCCATCTGTCATTTGTTTGAAGAAGCAAGATACGAAATCAATGCAATAGAAATTGATAGAAATAAAAACGTTGGCCTCACTAGTCTCATGAAAAATTATGTATCTCTAAATCTTGGGCAATCACGTTACATACAGAATACTGGTTGGCTTGAAATAAATGATAATAATCAATCACTAACCATCGCTACTGGTTACTTTGATGTAGCCATACCGCTTAACATGATATTTGGTTTTGCTGAAGATTATCACAAAATCATTGTCAATGCTAAGCATGAACTTATTTTGACAAGATCGAAAAGTGATGCAAATGCCATCTTGCAAGCAGCCCCCATTGAGCAGTATAAAATTGAAATTAATAAAATAGAGTGGTTATTGCCTAGCGTTAGACTGTCAGATTCACGAAAATTTCAGTTGCTAAAATATATTGAAAAAGATCCACCTATTCCAATAAGTTTTCGAACTTGGGAACTGTATGAATATCCTCTACTTCCAACTACTTCAAACCATGTTTGGACAGTAAAAACCTCAACACAATTGGAAAAACCGAGATTTGTCATACTTGGATTTCAAACAAACAGAAAAAATAATACTATTAAAAGTTCTAGCAACTTTGATCATTGCAATCTGACTAATGTCAAACTACTTTTGAATGATCAGTGTTATCCTTATAGTAATTTGAATCTTGATATTAATCGAAATCAGTACGCTCTTCTTTATGAAATGTATACAAACTTTCAAGCTAATTACTATGGTAAAGAACCGCAACCATTGCTATCGAGGGGAGAATTTATACAGTATGCACCTCTAGTAGTAATTGACTGTTCTAAACAAAATGAGTCACTGAAATACGGTCCAGTTGACGTTCGTTTGGAATTTGAAACTAGTGAAAATTTTCCCGCTCAAACGTCAGCATATTGCTTAATTTTGCATGATCGTATAGTTGAGTATAAGCCAATAAGTGGTGTGGTGAAAAAGTTGGTATAAAACAGCTGTAAGCACGAACAAATAGTTTAGTTGCATTCAAGATGCAGTACATTGTGGATATGCAGGGCTTCAAACTACCAGTCAATAAATTTGTCTTGAAAGAATTGTCTATATTACCAATCTATGATGAGACAGTCAAAAAGCCATATTCTTTTCTCTTTCAACCACCCTGCAAGTGGAACAACGTTCCACCAAAATATAAGTCTATAAACATTTGGGCAGAGCGGAAACATCATGGAATACTTTGGAATTCTGGTGATTTGCCCTATTCTCTAGTACCTGTAATACTCGAGAGCGTTTTAAAAGATGCAACAAAAATGTATGTGAAAGGATTAGAAAAAAAGAATTGGCTGCAACAATTTGTGGAAATATCGTGTGAAATTGTTGATATGCTTGATTTGGAATGTCCCTCGCTGCAGGGATTGCGTGAGATGTTTCGAATTAATGATATTATATGTACTCATCATGTGTATGAAAATTACTCTAATTGCGCAATTGAAAATGTACTTTTATTGAAAAACTGGATGTCTTTGGAACAGTTCTGATAGATTAGTTTTTAATTTGTAGAGATAAGAAAATATTTTTCTACATATTTAATTTATAGTCTACTTATTTTTAAGTATAATGTACTGGCTTTTTTGGAAATAAATAAAAAAGCAAAAAATAAAAAGAAACGTGTGTTGTTTTTTTCCGAGTTCCTTGCCCTTATAATAATAAGTGCGAATAGTAGATAAGCAAATGGTTAGGTCAGTGAACATCGCTGGCATCGTCCTCGGCATTGAGAGATTACGTCTGCTGGATCAGGTTGCATCCGATAGCTACAGCAGTTTGAGAAAACGATTTTTTCAGGTTTCATTAAATAAAAAACACCAATTTAGATTCAATTAATTTTATGTTCTTTATTTGAAATAACTTGTATTTCACAAACAATTGTACAGTTTTTTTTCGATTCCTTTTTCTAATTCACATATATACAATTTCTACATATTATAAAGATGATTCATTCCATTCACTGTAGACTATATCTGTTACATCAAAGGCTATAGTACATATACTTAGATCTCTCTCATCGATATATCTCTATCTCTCTCACTCATATATCCACATCACTTATCATGTTTTATCACCGTGCTTATTTCTTGTTGGAGTATTAGAAAGAATGTTTGAGTGCGTGAGAATGTAAAGCAAAAGTCAATCTCCTCCTTTGATTCTAAGAATTCATAGTTTAAGTGTTTAGTTTTATGGTTTTGGTGTCGAACGACAAATGCCATGATCTGCAGTATAGGGCTGGCTGTTTTAAAACAGGGCATGAATGTGACATTTTTACGACCTAAGTCTAGGGCCTTGGTCAGTCGATTTGATTCACTCTGAGGAGTAAGACGTGCCTTTCTTCTGCAGTTGAATAAACTGTTTGTTTTTAAAAAGTTAAAAAGCAGAGTTTTATTTATAGAAATTTAGCGATTTCCCATATTTCTATACATATATACAATTTTCCGTAGCGTACAGTAACAATGTACATAGGTATATACAAATACTACATATACATATATATATATACAAATACTACATATTACTCATTACTTTATACATTGGATGCATCGACTTCCATGGGTTCAGAGACTGTATGTTTATATCCCCATGGAAGAGTGTCGGTGGTACCAGGGAGCAGCATTCTTTTATCGTCATGCCAGCTGAGAGCAATCTTATCTTGGATGATTGAGTGAACCTCGTGTTTTCGGCTTCGGATTAGGTGTTGAGTTTTAATCAGATTTTGACAAGATGTGAGAGTCTGCTTAT
>CAKNYM010013389.1:0-10047 GCA_932195095.1 Andricus curvator | reverse complement strand
GCAGGCTGTAGCCAGAACCGTTCTGCGATGAAGACACTCTAAGCTCACACGCTTACGATTATTATTATTATTATTATTATTTGTATTATTATTATGTGGTGAGCCCACACTTGTAGTTATTTACTACAAGAAACTATCCACCTAGAAACACTACCCGAATCGGGTAGTGTCCCGTCTACCCTGAAAGGGAAATGGCTTAATGGTATACTTATACAATAGGATTCCTTTTTGTATTGAAAAAATACATTAGACATGAGATAATTAAAATATATTTAATACAAAATACAAAAATTAGCACAGGTGCAAACTTCGGAATTAAATGAAATAAACATTAATTCGTCTGGTCCATAAAATCTAATGTTGGGCTATTCAACAAATCTTGTAAATTTTTTATTTCTTCCAAATAAAAGATTCAACAATTTTCATGACAAATTGCAAAAACTCTTTTAAACATTACAAAACGCGTTTTCATTTATTCCTGAAAATTGTTTAATCTTTCAATATAAGTCATTAAAATTATATACTAATTTTTGATTTTTGAAATAAAAAAAATGAGAGAACCCACTCTTAAACGTCTCAATTCAATTTTCAAAATCCCTCCAAAAAAGAGGAAAGACTTCAAATTCCCTTCCTTCATTTTTTCACGTTTTTTTTGTGTCACAATCAAAATCAGTGATGAACCAGCAATAAAAACAAGTTTGGTTAACTTGTCGAAACCTACGAGCTAGAGTTTTTATAAGTGTTTCTTGAAAATACAAAAAAAAAGACGAGAGAAAAAAAGAAAGTTGTTCGGAATAATTGCCTATAGACTAGTCAAATTCTTATCATTTTGTTGTTTATATTTCAAATTCGACGAGAAAAAGCCTCTTGCTGGAATATACTACATCCAGCAAATTTTGTTTGCCTAAAATGTTTGGGTGGACATTTTAATGAAATACTGAAACCCTACGCTGCATCATATTGTTGCGTTTAGTGTTAATTGACCATGAAGTAAAAATTGAAACAATTTTTTAACAATTTTACTTCAATTGTTGCTTCCAGTTGAAAGATAGGCAAAAAGTGCATACAAATCAATTTGTAGGGAATGAAAATACCTTTAAAATGACCCATGTTTGAACACTTTGCGACTAATAGTTTACGAGATATTAATTCGTTAATTAAGGGTTGGAGTGTTTTAGGGGGAAGAAAATGAATTTCTGGGTGAATTTGTATTGTTATAACAAATATTCCTAACCGTTTTTTCTTGTAAGAGCCCTAAAAAGGAAGGTTGAAACAATTGAAAGTATAAAAAAACATACGAAAATATGGAATTTAATTTTTAAATTGTTGCTCGTTATTTAAAGCGATCCTTCCGATAAATAAACGAACGATGAAAAATTTGTTTATTGGTTAGAGGCTACATCTGAGTTATTTCTCAACAAAGTAATACAATAATCAATTTTAAGGAATATTTCAAAATTATTATGAACAAAAGTAGACAACTTATTCTATTCTTGGTTGCAGATTAGGGCGAAGTGAAACTGAGCAAATTAGTCGAATGGTTTGAGCTAAGCAAAAAAAATGTGTGGGTTGACATGCGAAAGAAGCAAAAAAAAATTTGAAATCGGTTAATATCTTCTGTTATCTTTTTTGATTTAAAAATTCAAATTTTTTGAAAATTCCAAAAAATTTCCCTATTGCTTTGAAAATTATGGCGAATTTTTCCTATGTACAGTGTTTTCCAGTGAATAATAATAAAAAATTATAAATTAAACAAGAAAATTTTGCTTAATTAAAAATTTTTTGCAAACGGCCAGAAAACATGTTTTTTTTGTATTGAGTCCTATGCACATATTTTTAAAAAAGTTGAACATGTTGAACCTGAAATTTATTTACCTTGAATCAAAGAAACATGCTATTATTTAGTTTTTGCGAAAAAAAAAATTTTTAGTGATGTTTCAACCGTTCAAAAATTGACAATTTTACGTTTCTTTGAGCGATTTTGACGACTTTCTAAGACTAAAAGTTTGTTTGTTTTGAAAAAACAAAATAATAGCATGTTTCTTTGATTCAAGCTGAAGAAAATTCAGGTTCGACATATTCAACTTTTTTTTAAATGTGTGCATAGGACTCAATCAAAAAAAAAAATGTTTTTGGCCATTTTCAAAAAATTCTAAATTGAGCAAACAATTTTCTTTTATTTATAATTTTTTATTGTTATACGCTAGCAAAAACTGTACATAGAAAAAACTCGCCATAATTTTCGAAAGAATAGGGAAATTTTTTTGGAATTTTCAAAAATTTGAATTTTCAAATCAAAGAAGAGAACAGAAGATATTAACCGATATCGAAAAAAAAATTTCACTTTTTTCGGATGTCAACCCACAAATTTCTTTCTCTCAGCTCAAACGATTCGACTAATTTGATCATTTTCACTTCGACCTATTGCAGATCCCACCTATACATCAAAATAAATAGTTTTAGTAAATATTTAACATATTTCCGAGTAGTTGTGAGCAACATTCCTTTATTACTTATGCATTTTTCCTCTTTCGAGACCACGTTCATTTCAAGAAAAAATAACTATTCATTTGAATGACAATTGAAGGGTTGCAGTAGAAACCTCGATAACCAAAAAATGGGAATTTTTCAAAAGAGCAAAAAAACATTCTGTGAAACCGAAGTTACTATTTAAATATAAAACAAATTCCACTCGCGGGCCGAAGTGTTGTTTGAATTGAGACCAAAAACGTGTACCCAGATTCGAGGAAATGGATGTGGAAATTAACAATCTCAAAGTTACACTAACCTAAAATTGGACCAGGCTTGACTGTGGATTGCGATAAGAAATTCAAATTTTAGTATAAAAATAAAATTATGCTTCCGAGATATTAAGTTTCCAAATAATAGTACATTTTAAAATGTAAAAAAGTTAGCCAATTCCGAGAAAATTTACTGAGAATTTTGAGATGAAAATTTTACTTGTTTTAAAAATCGGCTTTGTATAGCAATTAAAAAACAAATTTTCAATTTGTTGCATAAATAAAAAACGGCTCCCTAGATATGGGGATGCTACGTGGAAATAAAAAACGCTTATTTAAACAAATGACTCTGTTTTGAGAAAATCACAGTTGAAGATCGTGATATCACAGTATGAGAGACATTTTTTTGCAGAAAACCGAAAGAAATATGAAAAATATTTTTTTTTATTAAATTGAATAAATTGAAAATAAGGTGAAGAAATATTAATGCTGGAAGGTGGAAAAAAATTATTACTACGTTAAAATTGTAACTAATATTTTAAATAATTTAAAAGGAAAATATTATATTAAAATATCATATTCTGAAAAAATCCTTTCATCACAATGTGTCTTTTATTTTTTGAGAATTTTTTATTCAATGAACCTATTTTTGATAAAAATATTGGTTATGTAGTTATGTACTAGAACCCTTCAATTATACAATGCAATTGTTCTATTCGTCTATCATTCGAACTTGTATTTTTTTTTAAACTTTCAAGTGGCAAATTGCTTTTTTTATTCAAATTTGAAATTCCTGCCTAATCCGATGCGGCTTTCCAGACAATTTGATTCTATCCGGAGTGTTCGTACCTCCCGGTCCCACGTGCTTGATCGAATTGATTGTTGTTTATAGGTATTGTTTGCAATTTTCACAAGTGATCCGGTTTTTAGGTGCAAAATGATGATGATTAGGGCTTACTTCCATCTGACAGCATTGTCGGTCTCCTCTCCACTTCACCCCAATTCCACACTTTACCATTCTCGCTTTTTAGCAGACACTTTCTTTTTTTTCGAAAAACCATATACTTTCGGAACTCCTGCCACCGCGAAACCCATTTCCGAGGAATTGAGCGACCTCACAGATTTTGAAATTTTTTTTCACAATGTTTCATCAGCCTTCATCGTGAAAAATGTTATTTTTAATACAAAATTCCATTTTCCACCAAAATAATGCGAGATAAGAACAAATTTTAAGTAAAGAAATTTTTTATATCAAAAATATCTACTACAAAGTTTTTATTGACAAAATCCCCAACTTACAGTTGTTAATGATTTAAACTTTAATTTTAGAATGTCTGTGCAAAACTGTGGGGTATTTTTTCCTTTATATTTCTGTTAAAAGAACTAAATAAAATATCTAAGAAAAAATCATTTTATAAAACATACAACGTCTCTATTTAAAACCTGCTGTTGTCTTACTCCTAATTTGAAAAAAGCGTAATTCAAAAAATAGGAAGAGAATTAAATTATCAAAAGTAATTATGTGAGCATTTTTCAATATATTCTCTCGCAATAGATTCATTTAAAGAGTAGTCGGGCAGATAGTGAAACATGGAATTTATTACACAATCTACCTAATATTGATTGTGCATTACATACTCATCGTGTACTTCACGAGGCATCTAGACTGTTTACTAAGTGCCCAATTACACTAAGCGGCTCTAACAACTGCAAAGTTATACGACTTTTTATGATGATTTGATTGATTGTTAATCTTATCGTCCTCTTTATCTTTATCACAGAATCCGACTTTAGTTGTACTACATAATTTCAGATATTTCTTTTATTGCCGCTTCTGTTTTTTTTTCTGAAATAGTTTTTTGTTCGCTGTTTTAACTTTTTTAATGAATATAGTTAATTATTTTTCAGAAAACAAGAATGGTATTCTTACTATGGCAGAAGGTGCTGCTCAAGCCTTCATTTTCTTCTTGGCAGGTTAGTCCGAACGGTAAACCGACGATATCGAAAATTGTGTTCGAATTGTTATAAAACCATGAAATTTGAATTGTATGTTCCTTTTGGACTGAAAACTTGATAAAAGTAAAAGTTAGCAAAATGGCGGCGATTTAAAAAAATATATTATTTTCATAAAATGCGCCAGGTAAGAAAAAAGTTTACACATAAAACTAGTTTCTCTTAAAACGCTCGACGAAAAGTTACTTCACTACTTTTCGATGTTTGCACAATTTCAAGATATTTGCATATATATAGATATAAGCACGGATATAGATATAGACACTTTAATCTTTTATCATTTAATCTTTGCAATATTTTCGAAAATTATTGTTGTCTTTGGATATCGAGAAAAAATTTTTTTCCGCCTAATGCATGAAAAAGTCGCATTATGATGCCTGTTCTTTGCAGTTTTTATGTGTCCGAAGTGCGTAAAAAGTACCGACTTTATCCAGTGCCACATTACTAACGGAAAACAGCCGTCAAAAAGCAAGGTTTTTTCCTACCGAAAGGAAATCTCAGGCGAAAATCTCAGGCCGAGTCATACAAATTTCAGTGTATTATCAGCATGTGTTTGAATGATTTCGTCTCTAGAGATTGCCTGAAAGATTTGGGTCCTTTTTTTATTTTTTTATTTATGGTTGTCAAACTTCGAGGATTCCGAAACACGAAACGCATTTAAGAAAGCTTTGGCTGTCATAAAGTCACCATAAAACTAATCCCTTGTTACACTACAAATTTTTGCTTATTTATTCACATGCATATATTTATTTGTGACAACTTATTTATTTATGTCAATTACAAAAAACGCCCGCGTATGTTGATTTTCATATTAGTTTTTTGCATAAAATGATTTTATTTGTTTGGAAAAATAGTGATGTGATGAAATTTTTGTATTAAAATACGTGTCAGAAGAGTTATTATGAAAAAAAAAAAAAACAGTTTCGACGGAAACAAATGAAAAAGTCTTTGGCACAAATTAAGCACTTACTGCGTATTTTGAAATACTTGAAGTATGAAAATATTAGATTCTAATAGGTGAAGTATTTTTTTAAACTTCTTGTATCATAAATTGTTTTTATAAACGTTCTAAATATATTAAAATTGTTAAAATCTTACAACATGACATACGGGGCATGATATCCGAAAAATTTCGTGGAGATGGTAACGCAGTGCTTAAAAACAGGTCGGTAATTTGATCGATAATGTAGAAAAATTCAGAAATTTTGTTATTTTGTGAATCTCGTAATTTTAATATTATTCTAACCCTTATGCCTATTCTGTCTAATAAAATTCGAGGTTGTTAATAATAAATTTATACAGATAATGACGAAAATCGAAAAGTGATTTGAAGTTATACTTAATAGTAATACGGTAAGTACCAAGTTCACATTTCATTCCTTTGAAAGAGACTGTCATGTGAAATTCATGATTATAACCTACAATATAAAAATTGTTGTTATGAAGGTTATAAATGTATTCTATTCCTGATTATAATTTTCTATTAAAATATACTTGAAAGGATTTTCTTCACTTAACCACGCAATATCATGTTTTATTCCTTTGAAAGAGTCTAGCATGTAAACTTTAAGGTTATAGCCTAAAAATATTAAAACTTATTATTATAAAGTTATTTTCCTGATTATAATTTACAATTTCAAACACACTTCAAGCAATTATTCCCTTTATTTATTAGGGTGGTCCTAATTACATGGTTTGAACAATAACTCAATAAATGGGATTTCGAATATTATTGATCAATGCCTGTTTTGAATTTTCGCGCCTTTGTTGTCTGTCGGTGAACATGATATCTGTCAAAGGCAGTTGTAGATATTTACACATGGCCAACAGCCATACCACGCTGAAAAAACCAGTTCTCGTCAGATCACTGAAGTTAAGCAGCGTTGGGCGCGGTTAGCACTTGGATGGGTGACCATTCGAGAAAACTGAGTGCTGTTGGCACATCGTGGGTGTGGTGAGCCCACACTTGTAGTTATTTACTACAAGTTATCAACCTAGAAACACTACCCGAATCGGGTAGTGTCACGCCTACCCCGAAAGGGAAATGGCTTAATGGTATACTTACACGCTGAATAGAATTTTCAAGGAGGAAGAGCTTATAGCTAGGTTTTGCGACATACATTATTTGATTGATGAGAAAACATTTATTTAGTGTTGATCATGTCTCGAGTAATTTTTTTTTCGTTACATTATGCTCTTCGAGAATTATTAGATCGTGCACTTTTCATTCTATAACGTTCATATTCTTGAAATAAACCGACAAAAATATGAGGGACACCATGCCCCATGGTATGGGATACGCTGACCGAAATGCAAGACCAACGAATTAATTAAATATCAAATAATGACGTGGCTAAAAAACGTCTTTGAGTAATGTCATATGTAACCTGATAATGTGAGCTTCTCACAAAAAAATACAGACATCAAAATCATATTTCAATTATAATATACAGGACATTTCATTCAAAGCCCTGCACCATGTCACACTGTCCCCTATTTACAAAACATGATGTATTTTTAATTTATCAACGCGAATTTGATATATTTGTAATCGTATATATTCGTAGATTCTAATCTTGTAGCTTTCAATTTCCCTATTTCAAAATTAAAAAAAAAGGTATATTTGTATTCCAAGCTCTTAAATGTGGCATCCGTTATTACCCGCGCAGCTTAGCCACCAAAACTTGCTACAGGGTATAAAATAATTTCGCAAAGAGGAGAAAAAGGAAAAATTATGTTGGTCATCCGTTCCAAATGAAAAACTCAAACTTTTAATGCAAACTGTTCCATACATTCCAGGATTATATGAAAGGATCAGAGGTTCTCTTAAAAAGTTCAATATAAATGTTTACTTCAAAAATAGTCAAAAAATAGGAGATTTTTTCATTAATAAAAAAGATAAGGATGCAAAAGGAAACTTATCTAATGTAGTTTACTTGATTGAATGTACTGGTTGCAACAAATTCGACATTGGGGAAACCGGCAGGAGATTAAAGACACGCATAGCTGAACACAAAAGATATTGTGCAAATGGTAACAGTAAAACAGGCCTTTCGCAACATGCATATACATGTAGCCATTCTTTCGATTTTGATTATAAAAATATTAAAATATTAGCGAGAGAAAATATCTCTTATAAACGAAAGATTGTAGAATCAATTTTTGTAAATAAATATTCTAATAATTTTGTCAACTTGCAAACTGAATGATGGCATATCAACAATTACTACCAGGACATTTTAAATTAATAACTTGTTTTGAATTTCAAGCTTTCTGGCGCGCTCATTAGCTGACTTACGTTTTGAGTTTGTATCTATTTGTGTTTGTTTATCTATATACTTTCCACATACTCTAAGTTCTCTTAATATTTAGCTTTCATTTTACAAAGTAGCTGTTCGTTTTATCAATCATAATCAACAACTCAATATTGTGTTCGTTTCTGTCTTCGTTTTTTTTTTTTTGTTTGTTTAACATGTAATTGTATTAGACGGTTTACCCTCAATTTTTTCAGGAGGTTAAACGATTAAGGGCCGGTTCCACCAACCTCGATTAAAAAGTTAATCCTCCGTTAAACCTAGTTACGCGTTCCAGCACTTTTTAGCGGCCGGTTAACTCGCGTTAACCACAGTTAAATCTAAACGGTCAAAATTGATCGGTTAAGGCGACTTAATCGTCCTCTAACCTAAAAACTGCAGTGTCGTTGTGAAATAAGGAGTTTTTGGAAGAAGTTCTGAGATCGTCTGATGACGAAGTCGAAGAAGATGTTTTTGAATTTATATGTGATATATTAATATATCACGAACAAAACATACACCAACGTTCACTTTTTTTAGGTTAGTGTAGACACGAGCGTGGCGTGAACCTTACCTGGATTTGGCGCGCACGGACATATTGCTTTGCTTTCCACTCGACCGACGGGTAGCCAATCACACGGATGATTTAAAGTAAAATAGGAGTTACTTCGAAAAGACTATCTGGTTAGCTAACCGCGCCCACGAAAAATGTGGTGGAACGCACAACAGGATAATCCAAGCTTAACTATGGCGTTAACTTTAACCCGCCGTCAGTTAACCACTGATTTAACCGAGTTTGGTGGAACCGGCCCTTATTGACTTAATTTTGACGAATTGACATTATCGCCGTTTTTTTGTTTAAACTATGAAACAGGTAATTCTTCATCTCAATTTCTGGATAATGAACAAAATATTGTACTTAGGTTAACATTTATTTTTTATTAATTTCTACTGTGTTTTTTTTTAACTATAAGGTTTTGTAACTCAAGTTTTTTCTTATTTGGCTTTCATGTTTAGCATACGAAAATTTTTTTTTCAGATTTTAGTTTAATTCAACCTTGAAAAAGACACAAAGCCGTGTCGAAACGTCGGTTAATTATATGGATTTGGACACTTTCAATTATTTGGAACGGATGACCAACATAATTTTTAGTTTTTCTCCTCTTTGAGAAATTGTTTTACATTTCAATCACGTTTGAAGAAAGGTTTAATTTAAGACATTGATTTCTCAGTTTCTGGAAAAGTTTCTCAGAAGATTCCTGTTTTTGTGGATTATCTCATACTTGCTACAGGAACTCTATCTACCTGCGTTCTTGGCTAGAATAGATAGGACTTAACTACAGCCACAAATAGGCCCAAGGTGACCGAGTATCTTAAGTCTGAATCACGAAATTAAAAAAAAAATTATTTTGCAATTAGCGATTTGAAAGTAGGATATTTGGAATATATACATTTTTAAGAATCCAGGCATATGTAAGTAAGTAAGTAAGTATACCATTAAGCCATTTCCCTTTCAGGGTAGGCGTGATTATTATTATTATGAGAAGTTGTAGGCTCCGGAAGCTACGATCATGGTTCTTTAAAGCAACCAATCCCGACGTAACTGGAACGTGTACGTCATCCGCTTCTGCTCCTTCTGTCCTAGAAGGTAAGCAAGAGCGGGAAATTTACGCGAGATAACATCGGGCAACACTGTTCCTTGGAGTCAGGTCTCTAGCCGCGGATGATCTTACGCGGCAGACGGGACAGTTGGAGATGAAGTTTCACCTCTGGATACTCTTTTTAGAGCTACCAATCTTTGTAGAATGTTATGAGGAACAGTGTTGACGGACCAGATGAAGTGATCGTTGAGTGGTGGAGAATGAGAAATTCCAGTAGATCTTACACTGATCATTCTCCACAACGGTCTCGAGTTCCCCCTGGGCGTATGGCAAGACGGGCAATAGATCAACTCCATAGAAGTGCCTCAAATGGTAATATAACACTTTTAGAGCCGCATT
>CAKNYM010013388.1:0-12347 GCA_932195095.1 Andricus curvator | reverse complement strand
TGGAGGGTCTTGGAAGAGTCGAGATGGGTCAGACAAAAACTGTTGATTTGCTCTGATCCACCTTTCCCTCCGCTCTAGACTTCTCCAGGCGTTAGATAATACTCGTATTCTGTCAACAATATGCTGCCTGATGGTCAGTAGCTTTGACTTGTTGAGTGTGTGATGACGGATCCGCAGTTCGCGCGCGAACTGTCGAACCTTGGCAGTGAAAGTCCTGCCAGATGTTATGTAGTCAATCACACACTGAATGCGGGACGCGTACTGTCTTGCCCAGCCTATCTTTGTGCTGAGTTGATGCATTATACACACTACAATTGATAATCCAGAGGTCGGATTCTGCGGAAAAATCTCCACGAAGCTCGTCATCCAGTTCAGCCAGATCTTTGGGCTTGAGAGAAACCTGAATGTTGATGTTTCTCCGGGTCCTGAAGCATTGCTCTTCCTCTATTGGAAGCCTGCTCGCGGTTGGCCTCAGTGTCGCCTCTTCTTCTCTATTGCCGGCTTGTTCTTGCTACGGTTAAGTAGGCGCTCCGCTTATATAACTCCTTTTCCGGAGTCCCTTGGCACGGTTTCGCTGACGTTTATGCGAAAAATGCGAGAGCTCTGGGTGTTTCTCGCACCACAGAGTATACAGTCGCGCCATGTAAACTTTTCATTCAGGGGCCATACTAGTATCATAGCACTCCAGCAGATCGTCCCTGAGTCGATCCGTCCACTTAAAAGTAATGAGATTCTGCCGGCCAATCGCATTGACTCCGCCTTGATTGGCTCCCCCAACTCTAGGGTAGTCGGCATTGTTGTCCGACCCATTGTCGGTAGCCCTGCGCGTTCGATTGTTTTGAACCGCACTTACTATAACTATGTTTGGTGTAGTCATTGTTGTTCCCACGAGCAGCTAGGGAAAAGGGTTCGTCCATTCTTGTAGAGCCCGGCATACAAGGATAAGGCTGCATACTCTGAGAGGTCGCCCGGTATCCCAGAGTCACCGTTTGAGACACCTCACCCAGGTGCCATTCAGCTTTCGGCATGGTTGTTACGCCTCCGCTTAGGGGTTATTCCTTCGGGACCATCCCTGGACAATTGTCCGCGACTGCTTATTAATAACACAGATACGCAAAAATGGGTTGCGATTGTTGTTGGCCAACTGAGGGTCATTTCCGATGTAATTTTCTGCGTAGAATCCGAATCCGGGGTCAAAATTTTCCCAGCACGTCAGGTTTTTGAGAAATCCTAACCTAAAAGTGCGAAAAATGCGGTTTTTTTGGTATATTTGAGGTTATGTTACATCGCGAAAATTTTATTTTTCTAAAATCGGCTCATGCCATCTAAAAGTACAACTATCAAGCTTTTAAAAGCTTTTTTAAAATTTAAGATATCATTTTTCTTTGCAGAGATATCCTTAAATGAAGTTTAGTACTTTGATGATTGCATTACCGATATCTCAAAAACCTGACGTGTTGGGAAAATTTTGACCCCGGATTCGGATTCTACGCAGAAAATTACATCGGAAATGACCCTCAGTTGGCCAACAACAATCGCAACCCATTTTTTGCGTATCTGTGTTATTATAACCATATTCAGCAGAAACCCTTGGTACAGGGACCCTCTATCCGCAACCTGAGGATGCGTTCGGTGGCTTTGTCATAGGCCCTTCGCACAGTGTAGCCAATAGCACTTTTTGTGGACAAAAGTCTGTCTACAACCCACTTTTCAATGGATTTTGACGTTTTTTTTAATGACCGTGAGGCTTTCGGCTATATCGAGTCGGTGCGGGAATTTTGATTTGGCTAAACCAAAATTTTTTATTTAACAACAAAATAAAGAAAATTGTTATCCTAACTTTTCACATGTACCTTTTTTTGTAGGATCTACGAATTGACTAAAGAAGAGCTTGTGTCTGTGTAATTAACATCTAGAAATAACTGTCAGTAGGTTAGAGTAAGAAAAAAAATTGTTTATAATGTTTTGAACAAATTAATGAACAAAAGCCATTTTTTATGATTTGCAATGATTAGTTATTTGAAATTCACAGTCTTTATATAGAATAATATAAGATAAATGTATGCCTGATTATGATTATTTAAAAATATCTGCTGCTTGGTAGCATTATTTAAACAATTTTTATAAACAAATACACCGTTTTCGTATGTCACAATGAATAGGCTCCATTTTTTTTGCAGAATCGACCAAAAATGTATTGCCAATGACTCCTTGCTGTAAATTTTTTTCAAATTAGCAACAACTGGTAATTATTTAAACAATATTTATAAACAAAATCACATTTTTAACATTATTCTATGAATAGGGCCAATTTTTTTCGCGGAACCTACTAAAAATGTATTGTTAGTGACTTCTAGCTGTAATCTTGTTTAAATTGATAAAAAATATTAATTTTTTAAACAATTTTCATAAATAAATGCACATTTTTAAAATTTTTCCAAGAATAGGCTCCATTTTCTTTGCGAAATCAACTGAAAATGTATTTTCAATGACTCTTTGCTATGATACTTTGCCAACGGAAAAGAAAAGTTAATTATTTGAACAATTTTTTATAAAAAAATGTACACTTTGGTCACTTTTTCGTGGAGTAAGCTAGGAATGTATTACCAATGACTCCTTGTTGCCTTGTTTCTTCAATTAACAAGAACTGTTCATAATTTAAACAATATTTATGTAGAAATGCATAGTTTGACCATTTTTTCATAAAGAGTATTAATTTGCTTTGCGGAATCAACAATGAATGTCTTGCCAATTATTCCTTTTTGTCACATTTTTCTAATTAGGAAAAGGTGTTGATTGTTTAAACAATATTTATAACCAAATTCACAGTTTGACCATTTTTCAATGATAATTTTTTTTTTGCGAAGTGGGCTAAAAAACCCAAGGTCATTACGTGTATCAATCAAAGTTGTGATGGGTTTTTAGTTATAGTGTTATCAAATTATGTTTTTTATTGGCAATCGTATTTCGACAACAACCGAAGATGCTAATAATTTATTCCATCAATATCATGAGGGTTCCTGAAAAGTTGAACTGCTTTTGGTCCTAATGTTTTATTACCGTACATAATGAACCGTACATAATGAATATGTTGTATATTCGGTTAGAAGAAATGATCAGTCGATATTTGGAGTACGAAACGTCATGACAAAACAATTTAGTGCAGATGGCGCGTCACCTACTCTCAATTTTTTTTACAGTTTTGCGACAAAAACGATAGACGGTAGTTTTGTACACGAAGCTCGCGGCGTGGGCTGACATCATCTGTTTCGGTACGTTTAGTGTAGTTAATGGAAGTATTTGGTAGAATCAACCAAATTATTTCGTTACTTTAACCAAACCATTTTCTAATGAATAATATATTCCGCTCAACACATTTATTTGGTTGAATCAAATAAAAATGCTCAACTCAATAATTACTTTGAATTGACCAAATTAATTCGTTGTGTTTCTTAAAAATAACCAAAGGTTTATTTGCGCTGACCAAATTTTTTAGTTTCAACAAACAAATTGGGTTGAACAAACTGTTTTGTTGAATCAACTCATACAGGTTCGTGTACAGGAACATGTGCGGGATCCTCGGAGGTTCCTGTACAGGAATTTTCAGCTGGGAACGCACTCTTTTGCATTCGAAGAACCTTCGTAGTGGCATATTTCTTTACATACTTTTTTTTTTTTAGGTGCATCTCTTTTCAACATCCAACAGTAGTCAGCCATCATCTTTCATCCCATCTTCTTTGATATCGTGGTTCCATTACCATCAGGGGGGTGACACGATTTTCTCTTTTGCATTAGAGGCGCGTGTCAGTTTTGTGAAGAGCGGCGAGTCGTGAAGCATTGGCGCCACCTCCACGACGCCCGGTCTGCCCGTTGTCTGTTATGATTTTGCATACACAAACTCGTGAAATGTCATAACTTTATCGTCTATTTGCCATATTTTATTTATTTACGGATACATGTGTTATAACAATGGGGGGGGGGCATCGATGTATAGCACCGAACTGTCTATCAGGGTACGACTCAACCCGCTCAAACGGAGTAAAACAGTGCATTTTTCCGTTCTAAAAAATGAGGTTGACCGTTGGCACCAAGCAATTAAGCATGACAAAAAGGATTTTATTGTTAAACCTGGAAATGTAGTTTGTGAAGATCACTTTTTAAAGGATCAAATAATTTGGAAAAAGAAAGTTTTAGCTCCGGATGGAACGGTTATGGCGATAGGTATGAGGATTTTTTTACACCGATGTTCTTTAACCTAAAATAATTGAATGGCTCTGACGGTTTCATGACTACATTGATTTTTAAATTTTGATATATTTTTCTTCTTGTAAAACTTTGAGATTATTGTAATAGTGTGTAACATTATATTTTTATTAGTTTTTGAAATTTTAAAAATATTTTAAAACCCTTACTATCTTTAAGAAAATTGTAAAAGTAACATTAATGACAGTTTTGAATTATCGCCGAGTTTCGACATTTATTACTTTAATAGGAACGTAAGTTCGATTATTTCGGTCTTGCGATCAATTTGAATAAAAAATACTTTATTAGGTATAATATAAGCCTTTATCGGGTATAATTTGCCTGAGGATGACCAACAGATTGAGGTCGAAACGTTGCGAGAATGTAACTTTTTATAATTGAAGTATTGACTCGGAATACTCCTAGTCTTTTTTATTCAAATTGATCGTAAGACCGAAATAATAGAACTTACGTTCCTATTAAGGTAACAATTGAATTGATCAAAGGAAGATTTCACTTCTTAAAAATTGTTTTAAGAAGTTGTTTATTTTTATCAGTTCGAAATTTATGTACGATTACATTAATTTATTAATAAATTCAAGTACCAAAGTAAATTACAATTGTAAAATAATGATTTTCTTGCAGTCAGAATAGTAAAAGAAACCTAAATTTAAAAAAACGATAATTTTATGAAAAAGAAAGTCGCGACATTTTGTAAAACTAGCTTTGTTCAATTGTATATAATAAATTATTATGTTCTGTCTGCATAATAATTGCTATACTTTAATCGCAGTATATTCGTAAATAATTTAAATAATTATATTTATTTAAATAAATTAACCTAGCATTTATTACTCCTATATACCATCCTACTGTCTTTACCCCATATTTAATTTATATCTCCATCTTTTAATTCAATTTTTAAATGAATAAATGACTAAATGTACGTTAAAGTTAATAACTTTATTACTGATAATCTTTTAGCCATTTCACGATCAATACAATATACTGAATATTAAAAATTATGATTTTTAAATTTGCTTGTATATTTTTATTATAATGTAATAATAGATTAGGATCATTCGAGTAATTAAAAAATAGACAAAAAATTTTATATATTATCATTTCAGAACATTTAGTTTATTTGTTTTAAACGGTAAATACGTAATCTTTATATTTTACCATTTCACTCTACTTGAAACTAAAAAACCGACATTTCCAGTGTATGTAAGGTCTATTTTTTAATCCTAGGTATTTTTTAAATTCTAGAAACAGTTAATCCTTGCCTAATTCAAGCTAAAAGTATTTAAATTATCCACAAACGTCCAAAATATTATAAAAACTGCGAAAAATACTAAATCTCCCATGATTCTAATCAGCTTTCATTCAAATATAGGGCGTGGCGCTAGTGGCGCCAGTGTTTCATTTTCTGCCGTCCTTCACAAAACTGACACAGCGCATTTGTATGGCGAGTCACCCCCCTGATTACCATCAACCATTCTCGAAACCTCATTTTTCCAATTTGGACTTTTAACGTTCCCCAGGGGGAACTGAGACACTATATATTCAAAGCATTGTCCCTCCTTATTTAGTGCTTTTACGAATTGTTTCATGAGACCCAACTTAATATGGAGAGGTGGAAGCAGGACTTTTAATGGCTTCACTAATGGGTCTGTGATGACGTTTTCGGATCCTCGTTCTAGCGATATTTTTTTTGGTCAAACTTTTTATTTATATAATAAGTATCACGATCCCGGCTGTCCCATAAACCCAAGAAGCAAGGCTACTCGTATTCCCTGAGCGCTGTCCCAGAAGCATTGGAAGAACTTATAAATCTCCACCAATTCGCCATTGATGTTGTTCATACTTAATTTTGTCGACACCATACGATACTGACCTACAATTGGCTGCTTCAACAATTTTGTTTTGAGCTATTTTGACATCAAATTCGGATTCAGCGCCTCAAAATACATAGGGATACAATGGTCTCCGAAGAAGTACATGACCTTTTATTTTTTTTGTGTGGCTGTGTTATCGAATCGTAAACTAAAGAATTCTTCATTAGTATTTAACGCATGGACACTAATTAATGACGGTAATCTTAAGGGCTCGTTAAAGTATTATATGCAAGTATTTTTTAGGTGATTTCGACGACCACCGCCATCCACATCTATCGATAATGCGATTTTACCGACCGCAATATGATTTTACGAGTTGAGACGTAGTGATTTTACAGTAGATTGTAATTTCACCTTTAAAATGCCGGCAGCTTTTCTATAGTGATTTTTACTGTAAATCAAAGACTCGATAGAAGATAAAACTGAAAATAAAGACGAAAATGAAAAGTAGCATTGTGAAGTGTTTTTATTTTCTGCAGGCGAGCCCGCTGCAAGGTCACAAAACTCAGAGCAAGATGGTTCATGATCAGTTACAGGTGAGAAGCATGGAATATAGGAGCTGAGGAAGAAGAAAAAGAACGATAAGCAAGGAAGCATGCTCTGGAGAATGTGGGGGCGAACAAAAGAAGAAGAGGAAGAAGACTAAAAGAGGATCAACAACCTGAGGGCACTCGTTAGCGACCAAGTAATCCTCGAGTGAAACTAGTAAACTTTGCTGACATTGTTACGTCATGGAAAACGCAAAATACTTTCCTTTTTAATTAGGTTCCTCGTTTTAGTTGAGATCGAAGATCTCGCACAGGGAAGAGGAAAGAGAAGCCAATAAGTAAATTATAGATAAGTTCAACAATTTATTATGAATAATTACAATTAAAATTTACTGATTAAAAGAGTTTAGCACAAGAAGCTGAAGGAAGACTTGTAGACTTGTCTCTAATCCTTGGGCAGGACCTTTAAAATAAAGGATACTCATATATTATGGCCCAAAGGAATTAGATAAATGAAATTAGAATTATTGGTATGAGGACTTACCGGTTATTGATTCGATTGAAGAATCAAATGTTATCTAGATGGTCTGTGTAATGGTGTGGAAGAAGGGGTTGTGCACTTATTATGAATTGGATATCCAAGATTTTGGTAGTTCCTTGAATGGTATTCAAAGTGTTCCAATGATTGATAATAGTGGGTCCAATTCAGGTTGAAATTGGTTCGAAGTATTCCAAAGATGGGAATTCCCAGATGCGGGTTTTCCAGTGCACAACACTGTCACAAGGGTACACACACTAACACGCGAGAGGTACCGGTTTGACACACTAGACACTGGACAGTCGAATCGGAGAAAACCGTAGAAAAATAGAGAAGAGGTGAACTATAACTTCTAACTTATCACGTTGCTAATGACTGAAGACTTAATACTAAAGACTGACCCATGCTGGTCCAACGAGTTTTTATATGGCCTAAGGCGACGTCCCTGCATGCTTGGACGTCGGTGTATACGCGGACGTCACGAGTATATATAGATATACTATACGGCTTACAATGTTTTCAGTATATCTATAGCTATGTCCTCTAGCCTCCACGTGCTTTCATGCTCTATAGTCTATCTCTAGCTATGGCTAGCTAGACAGTGTACGCCACGGATTACAATGTTCTTACTATATTCTATACTCTATACCTTTACTCTCGTGCTCAATATATATAGTTATATTCTACAGCGTACAACGTGCTGATATACATATATAGCTACACTCTACAGCGTTCAATATTCGCTCTATATTTATTGAGTATTTATTAGTGTAAGCATGCAAATAGATAAATATATAAATAAATATATTAATATATATATATATATATACGTCACGGGACGTGACAACATTTATCTATAAGGGAATGACCATTGACCACACTATATTAGTCATATAAATATCCTGTGAATAAATAATAATCAATGAAAAGTTATCAAAAATAATGCAATAAACCAAATCTTTTGCGTTTATCATAAAAATAAGGAAAGAGTTGTATAAGAACAAAATTAAGGATCATTAAGGTCAAATACTTATTTCTTTAAATGCTTATTATCAATTAAAAGTACGTAAATTAGATTATTTTAATTTTCTTGTAACTCGAGGGGCTAACCTCTTTTATATCCTGGTGAATAATTCCTTGAAGCTTTGAAATCTTTGACATTTTTTGAAGTCCCTTAAAATCTCATTGAATCTTTTGAGTCCCGTGTTACGTTCCGCAAAAAGGGTCCACTTTGTCGGTATGGATTTACGTGTAGAGACATAGTCGGATAAATTTTCGACATTTTAGACGAAGAACGAATTCTCTAAGTTGAAAAACGAGACTCCGGGAATATTTTGAAGTTGGAACTTTTAAAAACTGCTTTTCCAGAAAAACGCATTTAAAGTTTACCAGTACCATTAGCGCACGTTTTATATTTGTTTCTTGAATCATAAAATTTACCCGCTTCCAGGACACAATGTAACTGTCCCAATTACTGCGGGTGTACGTCCCAAAAAACTTCCCACAATTACACAAGAATTAACTCTGCTCTACAACAAAACCTGAAATCTTGCTAATTAGGTATGTATTCTTGATAAATATTTAAAAAATCAACATTCACAAAAAGTGAAAAATTCACCATTCTTCTTCTATTTCTGTTACCGCCGTGCTGCTTTTTGAATGAGTATAGATTTATTGCATACGCTTGTATTTGGTAGGGAAATAATTTGTTTTAAACCTAAATACTTGCTTAAATAGAATAAACATGCAAAAATATGGAATTTACTTTACCAATACCTAAATTTAAGCTCGCAGCAATAGGAACACATTTATGGAGGAGACGCTCATTACTGCGGTCTAAAATTCTAGTCATATGTACTAAATACTGCAGCGCTGTCAACATACCTAAAAAGTTTCGCTTCAAGTATTTGGTTGAACATACGGCGTATGTTATGCCTAAATATATTATGCCTCCCCAACCACTGCAAGAACAAGCCGCAGAAGAAGAAAAGGAAGCGCCATTAAAATCAATCGCGGAAAGCAGGCACCACCTGGAAATGATAGCGATTGCAGGACAAGGAGGAACATTAACATCCAGGATCCTCCTAAGCCTCACGATCTGGCTGAAATAGATGCCTTCCCTACGTGAGCATCTCTTGGAGTAGTCAGACAACATCTGGTAACATCTGGTAGGCCGTTCACAAAAAGGGTCCGAAAGTTCGCCCATGAACTGAGGATCTACCACCATCACACACTGAACAAGTCAAAGCTGCTGACAATCAAGCAACACATTGTCGACAAAATACGGGCGTTATATGACGCAAGGAGGCGAATACAGAAGGAGGGGTGGGTCAGGGGGAATCAACAGTTTCTTGCTGACTATAATTGAAGTAAAACACTGAGAATACCATCTGCTTCAAGGAGCTTTGCTACAATCTCATAACATCTGAGTAGAAATGTCCATCAATCACTGTCGAAGAGGTGAAGAAAGCACTGAGGAGCACGAAGAACTTCTCCGCTGCAGGACCAGATGGTATCAAGAACTGCTGGTTGAAGAATTTTACTTCAACACACCAACATCTGGCCCGCATTTTCACCTCACATTTAAAGTCGGAGACGCCCATTCCGCAGTAGCTGGTGTATGGACGCACTATATTCCTACCGAAGAAAGACGGCTTGTCTAACCCAGAGAACTACAGGCCAATAACTTGTTTGAGCACGCTCTAAAAGACCTTTACAACTATCCTAAATGACAGGATTGCTCGAAGAATTGAGCCTGTGTGGAGAGAAAGAGTACCTGCTAATGGACAGGTGCGTCTGCAAAGACGCAAAAACCCACCAGCGCTGCCTGAATGGAGAGAACAAAATGGCTCATCGAAAAAACCAAAACGGCTGCGAGGGCTGGGTTCAAAACGGTTCACATCGCTGCGAAATCACAGTGCTGATGCGCGTGAAAATAATGCTCAACACTGTGATCGCAGTGTTAGTCCCCGTGAAAGTCCTAACTGTGATTCACGCGCATGAAAGCTTTCGATTAACCTCTCACAGACTTATCATCTGTCTGTTGGAAAGGTTGAAGGTTCATTCACACATAGTGAGATGCATAGAGAGATTGATACCCTTTTGGAAAACCAGATTCACTATCTCATTTGGAAATTATCGTGTGACAACGAACAGCGTAACCTTCCAGAGGAGCGCCTTTCACGACGCAACATGAGCCCTCTCCTCTTTTTCATCACACATCTGCCACTATCTCTCGCACTGAGCAATTCTCCTGGGTACCTCTACGGCGAGACTAATCATCGCGAGCGTAACGTCACTCATATATTTTATACGGATGACCTGAAGATCTATGCTTCTGATGTAAGGCTATTAGACACCTTGACGCTGAAGAGACCGACCTATACCCAGGTGTGCGTGAGAGCCGTATTTAGGATATAACATCAGTGAAGGAGGCTCTCCGAAGCAGATACAAGTGTTTCCTTCAACAGATTTGGCCTTCCAAGCTTTCGGCGTTCAACAAGATATCTGCGAGTAACATGCTTGTCGTCCCAGTTCTACTCTACTCGTTTGGGGTGTTTCCATGGGCGAAGTACGATCTCACATCCCTCGACATCGCCACGCGTAACACTGTTGAAAAAATCTGATCGAAATTTAATATACATGTGAGTAAAGTCATTTGCATATACCGTAAATTAATTTTAATATACCATCATGTTGTAAAATTAATATACATGTATATTAAAGTTGGTAAAACAGAGTGCGCGAAAACAATAAGTTCTTTGGTGTCTTCAGATCTTGTCAAATATTAAAAAATAAAGTAATAACCTTAAATTCGTCGACTAAATTCCTACTTACAATTAATGTGCAACGTACGGGTGGAATTTTTTCTAAAATTCGCTGTGAATGTTAGAATTTTAACTTGAGTACAGGTGCTTGGGGCTTAGGTTTCTTAATTATTAGTTTAATTGAACTTTTCTCTTAAAAACCAGTGTAATTTATATTTATCTAGGAAAAGATATTATGTTTGATTATTTATGATTGAAAATTGCTGCCGAAATTTTTTTTCAATTTGTATAAAGTGCAAATATCTGAATTCTGATGAATGATCAATATGCGGTATATGAAATTTAATAATATAGTCTCTTAATGGCGATTCCGTATACCTAGGTTTTAGATTTAATATACACATGTATATTAAATGTATATTAAAATTGGAAACATTTTTAACAGTGAAGATCATGCATATGCAGAAGAGCTTGCATATCAATTCGTCCGTTCCATGAGTGTGATATACCGCGATTCTACTGGGAGCCAGTGTCATTTTCATGGATAGCAGTTACTCCCAGGGGGACCCTGCGATGGTTGTTTAACCTAATTTTTTATTTATATATTACAGTTGTATTTACATTTTACAGTTACATTTTTATGTGTTCGTCATGGTTTTTTATTGATGGACTGCAATACCTCTTAACATGGCCCAATTTAGAATATTAACAACTACGGAACTAACTCGAGATGAGAATTTTAAGAGCATGATTCCTTTCAACATCGACATATTGGCTTTTCCTATTTTTTAATGTCTAAGGACTTATTTTGTACCTGTGATTCATGTTTCCTGCTGAGAAGAGCATTTGACTGTCGAAACGTTGATAATAAAGGATCTTCTCAACATCATCGAGGTCTTTTTATCTGGTCTGAAGTATGTCATATTATTCCTTTTACTCTGTTTATAATTAATAATTTATTCAGACGTATAACGCCGCACTTTACCATTTACCACCTATTGATAAAAGTTGCATACGTTAAAAAATATATACATTTCAACCATACCATACAGATTTATATGATATTCGAAGCTGAAGCAGAAAAAATCGCATTGATTAGGAGAAAGCTACGCTGGCGGGAATGGAAGTAGATAGGCAGGGCCGGTTCTGGATCAACAAGTAAGACGGTTGTCGTAAATAACTGAATTTAAGTTTATTTTATTTTATTTGTAACGTAACGTCACATAATGCGCATGTCCATGCACACACCGGGCCATCTCCACTCACCACCATCCGTTACCGGGCGCGTCGCCCAGGGAGTGGGACAGGCTTTATACCTACACTGAAAGAAATAGTTTAAGGTTAGTAGCAATCCGAGTTTGCTTGAAAATTTCTAACTAAATTAGAAAGAAAATTGTGCTGTCTCAGCCATACG
>CAKNYM010013381.1:0-23850 GCA_932195095.1 Andricus curvator | reverse complement strand
GATTCGGAAGTCCGCGTCCGCCTTGACGGCGTGAAATATATAATCGCCGGAACTGACGAATTGATATGCAAGCTTTTATGCATATGCATGATCTTACGTGTAATGACATCAAGGGCCTTAAGCTCGTTCTTCGTCCATTGAACTACGCCAAACGAGTAGAGTAGAACCGGGACGGCAAGCATGTTAGTCGCAGATACCTTGTTCAACGCCGACAGATTGGAAGACCAAATCTGTCGAAGAAGATGCTTGTATCTGCTTCGGAGAGACTCCTTCACTGATGTTACGTCCTGAATGCGGTTTTAAGGCACGCCCAGGTATGTATAGGTCTCTCCAGTATTAAGATGTCTGATAACACTTATATCCACAGGCTGAGGGTCCTTGGGAACGCCAGTAATCTTTCCTTTCTTCAGATAAATTTTGGCACACTTGTCCAAGCCAAAGTCCATCCCAATCTCTCCTGTGTAGTTCTTGACAATATTTATAGCAGTTTGAAGTTTGCTTCTACCAGAGGCATAGATCTTCAGGTCATCCATATAAAATACATCAGTGACCTTATGCTCGCGCTGATTAGTGTCGCCACAGAGGTATCCAGGAGAATTTCGTAGTGCGAGAGATAGAGGCAAAAGTGTAATGCAAAAAAGCAAGGGGCTCATGGTATCACCTTGAAAGACGCCCCTCTGGAAGGTGACGTTGTTCGTTGTCACACGATAATTTCTAGATGAGATAGTAAATCTAGTTTTCCAAAGAGGCATCAATCTCTCTATGCATCTCACTATGTGTGGATGTACCTTCAAGCTTTCCAACAGACAGATGATAAGTCTATGAGAGGTTGAATCGAAAGCTTTCCGGTAGTCAATCCAGGCCATTGACAGGACGCGCTGATGGGCTGCAGCGTCTTTACAGACACACCTGTCAATTAGCAGGTTCTCTCGACAGCCTGCTACACCTTTTTTCGAGCCACGTTGTTCGTACATCTCTCGCCATATAGGCTCAATTCGTCGACCAATCCTGTTGTTGAGGACAGCTGTAAAGATCTTATACAGCGTGTTCAAACAAGTTATTGGCCTGTAATTCTCTGGGTTGGACAAGTTGCCTTTTTTGGTAGGAGTATAGTGCGTCCTAACACCAGCCACTGCGGAATGGGCGTCTCCGACTTTAAATATGAGGTGAATATGCGGGCCAAATGTTGGTGTGTAAAAGTAAACTTCTTCCACCAAAAGTTCTTGATACAATCTGGTCCAGCAGCGGAAAAGTTCTTCGTGCCTCTAAGTGCTTGTTTCACCTCTTCGGCAGTGATTGATGGACATTTCTCATCAGATTTTATGAGGTTGTGGCAAAACTCCTTGAAGCGGATGATATTTTCAGTATCTTCTTTCAACTCTAGTGTTTTCGGGATCTTGTACACCTCTCTCCAAAAAGTCTTGACCTCCTTGGGCTTGGGTGGATTTTTGACAGAAACAGGTAGATCGCTGAAGAGGCGCGATGGGTCAGCGAGAAACTGTTGATTCTCCCTGATCCATCTCTCCCTCTTCTGTATTCTCCTCCATGCGTCAGATAACAGCCGTATTTTGTCAACAATATGCTGCTTGATTGTCAGCAGCTTTGACTTGTTTAGTGTGTGATTCAAGATCCTTAGTTCTTGGGCGAACTTTCGAACCCTTTCCGTAAACGGTCTACCAGATGGTATGTAGTCAATCACACATTGAACACGGGACGCATTCTGTCTTGCCCATCCAATCTTCTTGTTCAGTTGATGCAAGCGTCTTTTGGTCTTTTGATCCATCGTTGGTTTCAGCCTTCGATTTGAATCAGCCAAAGTTCTCGCAGCACCATAAACTGAGCAATTGATGGTCCAGAGGTCGGACTCTTGCGAGATATCTCCACGAAGGAAGGCATCCATTTCAGCCAGATCTTGGGGCTTAGGAGGAACTTGCATGTTAATGTTCCTTCTAGTAATGAAATTGCGATCATCTCTCAGAAGGTGCCTGCTTTCTGCGGTTGGTCTCAATGTCGCTTCCTCATCTTCGTCTGCAGCTTGATAAAGTAGCGGTTGGGAAAGCGCTTAGCGTACATATCCATTTTTCCGGAGGTAGTCGGCTTGATTTTGCAAAGACTGATGCGAAACGTACTGAAGCTCTGGGTGTTTCTGGCACCACAGAGTGTGCATACGCGCCATAAAGCCTCCGCGAACAGGGATAATGCTGGCATCGTAGCAGTCTAGCACGTCATCCCTGAGTCGATCCGTCCACTTAATGTGGGCGTTTCGCCGGTTCGTCGTCGTGTTTCCATCTAAATCATTTTCAGCACCCCGAACTCTAGGCTGATCGGCATTGTTTGCCGACCCATTGTCGGGTGCTCTGCGCGTTCGATTGTCTTGAACCGCATCTACAACATTTTGGTGGTTTCATTGTTGTTCCCACGAGAAGCTAGGGAAAGGGTTAGTCCATCCTTGTAGAGCCCCGCGTGCAGAGATAAGGCTGATACTCTGAGAGGTCGCCCGGTATCCCAGAGTCACCGTTTGAGACACCCAACCCAGGTGCCATTCAGCTTTCGGCACGGTTGTTATGCCTTCGCTTAGGAGTTATTCCTTCGGGACCATCCCTGGACAATTGTCCGCGACTGCTTCTTAATTATTGTAACCATATTCAGTAGAAACCCTTGGTACAGGAACCCTCTATCCGCAACCCGAGGACGCGTTCGGTGGCTTTGTCATAGGCCCTTCGGTTCTATTCCAAAGGAATCGAAACCGAAACCGAATGGCGCTGCGGACAGGATATATATATATATATATATATACATATAATTAAAAGTTTGTCATAAGGATAATCGCAGGATTTCGCCGAGAGCGGGTGCTAACCTGAAAAATTGCACCCACTTCCAGCGAAATCGCGGTAAAATTTCAGCTGTAACCACGTCTCACGACCGTGAAATAGGTGATTACAGTCTGCGGCGAATTCAATACGATGATCCGGCAAAAGTCTCGTGGACCCTGAGGACACGGAGTGATCCAAGGACGACCGCCTTCTGCATTTTTCCCGCAAGTGGCTCAGCATTTTTTTGACACGCAGGGATGCTTTTCAGGCTATTAACCAGTGAAACCTTGGCACCTCCAAGAGCGCCGATGATCAAGACGATTAGCTTAACAGAATATTCCGGGTATAACCGTCGCAACTCCCTTATAAGGTTTGGCTTTATACCTCTCTTTCTCTTCTTTCTCCTTGGATGTGACGTTTTTGTCAGCTGGTGCCGAAAATTCGATAACGAACATGGTTCGTTTTTCGAAGTCAAGGAGAAGTATGTCAGGCCTCGAGTGCGCAACAGAAACAATTGTCGAGAATATGAAGTTCCAGTATATGCGGCACTTCTCATTTTCGACAATTGACTCTATTTCTCTAGGAGCGTTTAGCGGAGAGGTATTTGGGCTAATGCCATAAGAGTGGCAGAGATGGTAATAAAGCACTCTTAGTGCCGCATTGTGCCTTTGGATGTAGGTCGTTCCCGCATGAGTTGGACAACTAGATAGTATGTGTCCTAGATGCGCGGGGTGTGCATGACACGCTCTGCAGCTATCATCGGGAATGTATTGGCTCAAAATGTGGCGACGGTATGCTAGAGTTGAAATGACACCGCCTTGACATGCCAAAATGAAGCCCTCCGTGTCCGACTTCAATCCGGGTGATCTAAGGAAAGCAAACGTTAGCTCATACGACATCGACTGATCTTCCACATTTCTGTGGAAGATGTCGTGCATCCTCTTGTCGAGAATCTGTTCGTGGAAGTTTCTCACCTGTGCTTTCTCAATCTGGGCTTTCAGGAGTGAGTATTCAAGATGGATATGATTTGATGCATTTTGCTCACCCCTAATATTGAAGTCAAGGCCGAGTGTTTCAGCAGCCTCCTCCGCTGCTTTGTACAGAAACGCCCCTTTGCCCACTTCTTCGCGTTTCCTGACCATTTTAAGAAGAGGGTCTTGTCCATTTGCAGCTATATGTGCTGTACCCAGAATAATTCTGTTGTGAAGACATTCAAGATTCAGTATTCTGCCGGATGAGACGTTTGTATCTGCATCGGAGAGTATCCTTTATAAATGTCACGTCCTGAATGCGGCTCTGTGGCACGCAATAGTCCCTTCTAGAAAGTTCGATCGTTCTTTCTCGAATGTGGGTAAAGATTACATACAAGAGCGCTTCACAGTATATAAGGCTGTGGAGTTGAGTCCTACAACATTTAGGGTTGTGCAGTAGACTGCTATGAAACATATAAATGCGCACAACATTTCGGTGGTATAATAAAAGGTTGCACAGTGATATTTCACAGTACATAGAGCTGCGCAGTGCACTTCTATGATACTTATGAATGCGCAGTAGACTTAATAGGCACATATGGATTCGCAATATAGTTTGGTGGTGCACAAGGCTGCTCAGTGGCCTTCTATGATACTTATTGATGCGCAGTGGGCTTCTATAGCACATACTGGTGCGCATTAGTATTTTACAGTACATAGAGCTGTGTAGTATAAATATATGTTAACTAAGGTGGTGCAGTACACTTGTACGGCACAAAAGGCTACGTAACAGATGGCGCTACCGTCAAGTCAGTTAAATTGGTGGGATATTCAAGAAAAAACACTTAATCTAAGTTCACATGTTACATACAATAATAAGAATTAATTAATTTTATTTGTTCAATATTGGAGGCTTCCAAGCTGCCCAGCTTTCAATAGTTATTTTTAATGAAAGCTGGTTTAATTGTTCGGTTAGAAAAATACTAAAATGGTTTGGTTTTCTACTGCTGTTGCAGGTCAGAAGAGAGAGAGAGAGAGAGAGAGAGAGAGAGAGAGAGAGAGAGAGAGACGGAGAAACAAAGAAAGAATACCGTCTCTCTGTTTTCCACTACCGCAAAGCAGGCACTGACAATTTTTTCATATGTCGAAATCGTACTCAGATATCGCTTGTTTAATTTAGTCAAAATTGATCTGGTAGCTAAAATGCGTACTAGGTCTGTTTTGACAAATTAAGATTGTAGTCATTGGCACTTGGCACTTTCCGTCCACTGCAGCACCTTTTCGGACTGAGTAAAATCACTTCCAATAAACTAATAAGTTAATTTGGCAGTCACAATGCGTACCTCACTAATAAATGAGTAAAAAGTAAATGATTTTACCCTTTTCCGTCGGAAGGGAAAATTTATATAACCTCGACTTTATTTTTACGTCCGCCGCGGAGGACTTCAGAAGTCTACTAAACGATCCGCGTTCCGACCTTCAGACGGGCAGCGGTTTTCTCGGGATGTAGACTTCTACTTGTTAAGATTGTCTAAAAGTCTATTCCCGATCCAAAGCTCTAAAGAGGCATCAGATGTACTCATGCCAGAAAGCAAAAAATCTTCCCGTCAACGTGACTGGGTATGACGAAAGTAACTGTCATGAATTTACTCCTCTCAAGTTGCCAGAATCTTAAGAAACGACTAAAAATAATAACAGCAATGAACAGAATGATAATAGTAGTAGTTAAGTAGTGACGAAACTGCAGGCGGGCCTTTAATAGGAAATGTGGCTCTCTCAGAAAAAATGCTCAATATCATGATGTCTTGGAGTCTTTTATAACTAAGAAAACAAGTAAGGAAGATGAGAAGCAAGATAATATGGGCGAGAAAGATGGAGATCGAGATCAAAAAGAGAAGGATGAGGATCAACAAGAGTTACAAGGAGATCAGGAATTTCTAAACAGAGACCTCATTTGAATATCGCGCCTAATGTATTTGGTATCGTAGGAAGTGTTTCACAGCGCCATCGTCACCTGACTTACCAGCCAGACTAAATACATCTAGATGGGAAACAACTACTTCGAAACTTAACGGAAGTCTGGTAGGACAAATGAAATTTCTGTGACATGGAAATTATGGCGCATGCCAGTTCGGATACCTAGACATTAGGATAAATGAAAATTCGGGAAAATAAAATTTATGACAAATAATAATTCGGATAAATGTAAAATATGTCTAATAGAAATTCGTCCAAGTGAATATTAGGTTATGTGGAAATTCGAAAAAATGACATTTATGTCGAATACAAATTCAGAAAAACAAAAATTAGATTAAATTTAAATTAGGATAAATAAATATTATGGTGAATAAAAATTCGAAAATACGAAAATTATGCCATATGAGAATTCGGTATAATAGAAATTATGATAATTGGTAGTTAGGACAAATAGAGGTTATGTGAGTTGATAATTCGACAAAATAAAAATTATTATAAATGATTGTTCGGCAACTTGATTTTTGGTCAAATGAAACTTAGGTTATATGAAATTTGGGGTATATGCATGCGCCTCCTTGAACGCGATTGTCGAATGATGATCATCGATGAAGTTCATTTAAACCCTCCACTTGTACAATCTTGCTACAAAGAGTACATACAAGGTTAATTCAGAGTTATCGTAGGTTTATTAACGATGGCAGAGCTTGCGAGCACGCGGAGTATACTAACGCCTATCATGCAGTTCGAACACTGAGGTTAAATTGTTAATTAAAGCACTGAATTTAAAGGGAAGTGACAATCTCACCGCTGTCACCAAATCAACTCTCATGTCCCGCGCAAAAGGCAAAAGATTTTTTCTTGTCGATTGTATCTCCGTAAAATTTGCGGAGCAGCGACGGAATTGCACCGGATGTTTGGGTTAAAGTTACTTTGAAGTAACTTAGCTTGTTTTGTGAAAGGATGCACGATCACTGTTCACGATGTAGAGCGAGACACGGTCATACAACAGCTACCGAATCCACCCTTGAATTCTGTTTTACGAACGTATAACACTGCGGACTTTATTCGTGAATATGACTCTACGACGATCGAAACCGAAGGGACTTAGTTCACAACTTGGATAGTCGATGCTTGGTTCACAAAGATTCAAAGTACGCGACTTGTAAACCGAATTTGTCAGTACAACTGTTTAGAACGAAAGACCAAAAGTATGCGACTTCTAGGTCGAAGTTCTCAGCGTGACTGCCAGGAACGTAAGAGGGCTAACCAAGGTGATTCAGGGGTTTACATAGGATGGGACTGTGCCAAAAGTCACGTACTTTGTTAGAGGTAACATAGTCACGTATTTTCTTAGACGTAGCACAGTCACGTATTTTTTTAGAGGTAACATAGTCACGTACTGTTTAAAAGTTCTCATCTTAATAATTCGTATTAGTGCATATGAAGTTACGCGAGCGACTGATGAGTAAGTTTTCTTTACCGCGACTCTTGATATTGAGTTTCGAATGACTCAGTACGGGTGACTAATAGCTTCCGTCCACCGTGACTGTCAGTGATCGCGCATCTCTATTCTTAACCTTTCAAACGTATCGATTTTATGTATTAACTTAATTGTTTTCAGCCTATCTAGTCAAACACTTTCGGTTACATTGTATCTGACTCTTTTCGTCTTCCTTCACTTGTGCGGTGAATGATGTACATCGTCATTTAAATTACTATGCATTATTTAATATATTTAGTTCATAGGCATATGTACCTATAATGATTAATGGGTAATATTTAATTATCCTATGTCAGTAGATTCTATACAGGATTTCTTACTTTCGTAGCGCTTCATTAAAGCATCGGTATCCGTTGAGTTTTTTATCCTCCTGTGGTGTTGCGTTTCTGTTTTATCATTAGTAGGGCATTTACGACAGATAGATCTATCCTCAGATAACTTCCGTTACTCGCCTGAATGTGTATGTAGGTAATTGGCACTTGGATTTTCCTGAAGGTAAAGTGGGTTGCATCTCATTAGGCGCTATGGCCAAAATTTTGAATTTTGCGGACGTAACAAAACCATTATTATCTGTCGGTGAATGACAGATCATTGTTTTACCAGCATTTATCTAGGAACAGAACCGTGTTATAGAAGCAGTTGAAATAGTATCTCAGAGCCTCATATGCCGTACAAGCGTGCTACATAGCCTTATATAACATATCACTACACTATGTAACTCCATGTACTGTAAAATACTACTGCGTATCCGTACAGTTCTAGAATTCAGGTATATATCACATATCCAATATCGACGGTTCTAGAAATTTGGGCAGGCATGAGCCCTGCGTGTACCGAACCTCATAGAAACTTCAATCGATCTTTCTAGAATGTAAGTAGAGTAGGGGTAATGGAGTATATAAGGAGCATCAGGTTTCAGTGCCTTCAGTCTGTCGTCAAACACAGAGCAAGGTTAGTCACCTGTTGAAAGTTCTAGTGAAAATAAGAAAGAAATGTATTTAGAGAACAAAGATCTCAAAATGATCAACTCATTTGGCCGTATGGACGGGATCATACCTACGAAGCCGCTGTCTGACCTGACCCGTAAGAAGAAGTATACCGTTTCCAAGTTTCATAAAGTTCAAACCAAGTATGGTACCATGATTGTGGTTGAGCTGGAAAACCAGTTTGCAGTATTCCTACCTAGCAGAATCATGAAAGTTTTCGAGGATGCTATGTGTGAGGATACGTTTGAGAAGATGGAGGAAGCAACCAAGAATGAAAAACTCTATTTTTACTACTTCGGAGGACCCTATAATCTTTTTGAATTCAAATATGTACAATAATAGTCTCCTTTCGTAAATTAGGTGTACTACAAGTTTTCGAATAATAAGAATAAATAAACATTGCGAAGGGAAAAACTGGGTACTTTGAATATATGCGTATCAATTCACCTTAAGCATTTTAGTATTACTTTGATTCAATTGACGGATAGATGAATTCAAATATCGCGCGTTTTTCACATTGCTCGGAATGTATTTAAGACGAACTTTAATTTCCTTCTGCAACAGAATTTTGTTCCTTCCAGCGTTGGATATTTTAAAACAGCGTTGCGTTAAATTCAAAATCCAAAATATTGCAGGCAAGAACTCCCGCGTGCACCGAATCTTACAAAAACTTCGATCGATCTTTCTAGGATGTAAGTAGATTAGGGGTAATGCGAGTGAGCGGGCATTATGATTAACTGCCTCGATATCTCCAGAACTAGAAGACGTATCGGGACCACAGTCATACGTCAGACCTTCTAGAAATTTCGATGTATAGAAAATCGTCAGAAGTCACGTCAAATCGACACATTGAATTTTAAATATGTACCATTCTAGGTGGCAGTTGATAATATCGATTGATCTTTCCTGAAAAGCCGTTATAGGTTTCATCCAATATCGATTGATCTTCTAGAAAGTTAAACGACATAGAAAACCTCAAAAGCAAGAGCTTCGCATGTTTAAATTTTCCAGAAAGTTCAAATATTTTCCGGAAACTGGGGAATCCTCAGAATTTGATTCTTACTTGGTATTGCAGGGACCCACCTCCTTTAGGGTGCCAATTTAAAATGTAATATTTTTTTTCTTAAGGACTTAGTGTCTAAATTTGTACAGTTTGACAAAAAAAAGACCGCGTATTTTTTTTTATATATAAGATTTTCTTTAGTTCCCGCAAGACATTTAAAGTCCTAGGTTCGGTAAATATTTTTTTAGCTTTGGAAGAATAAAGACGGGGTAATTTTTTTTGTTTTAAGATAAAATCTTATAGGGTGAGACTTTGATAATTTATTAAATTGACTCAGATACGACATTTAAGTAATCCAAGTTTCATAAATGCATTGGGTCTTACCCCCTGAGATTTTTCTTTAAATGAAAAAAATTCTCCCGCATTCTTTATTTTCTAAAAAAAAGTATCTTAGATAAATGTCAAAAAATGGCATTTTCCACTTTTTTAGCTTAACTGAGGGCTCAAGTGAAAAAATAAATGCGACAAAAACATTGTACTTTCATATAAACAATATTTCTTGTATATAACACTTTTAACTAAAACCTCTTTTTTGGCCAATAGTCCACTTAAATGTAATGAGAGAGAGAAAGATTGGAATAAATTTTTTTAAAGCAGAATTTTAATTTTATAGAATGACCATCAAAAGAACACGCTGGTTTTCCACAAAAATCGACAGTATAGGACAGTAGTGGTGTATGATATTTCATTAATGTACAAACTCAACCGCAATAAACCGCAATAAACTCGTATGCTAATATGAAATTCTGAGACAATAAATTGACAGGACTTAATATATTGCTCTACCTGTCGTTTTATTTTTCAAAGTAATGTTTCAGATAACATTTTTGCATTTTATGCACATCTTTCTTTTAAGTTATATTCTTCTTAAAAATACTTTTTCTTTAAATGTAAGTGGCCTATTGGCCGAAAAGGGGGTTTTAGGCGAAAGTGCTGTGAACAAAAAATGTTGTTAATGAAAAAGTAAAACGTTTTTGTCACGTTTGTTTTTCCACTAGAACCCTCAGTTCAGCTAAACAAGTGAAAAATGCCTTTTTCTTGACATTTAAGTGATGTACTGTTTGAAAGAAGGGTTTTAGGCTGACGTCCGCTAAAAAATACTTTAGGTTTTTTAGCCGACATCTTGAAGTATTTTAATACACAATTATTTTCTTGGCCATTCATCACAATGGGCACTATAAGTATTTGAAAAGATTGTCACCTCGGACCCTTCATCTGTGTTCAGGTTGGTGTCAATTTTATGGTGCCCAATGTGGGACACGATAATTGGGAACTAAACCTTTCCCAAATGAGTCTCTTATCTGGGCTAACGTCAATGTTAACTTCACATTGTCAATGTTAACTTCAACATGGAGAATCTCAATCAGGACCCAGGCAACGCCGAGGTCTTGCGCATTGAGCAACCTCAACTGTATCAACCACCTCTTCAACGTGCGGATCCACCTGCAAATCGGCCTGAAAATAATTCCGGAAACATCGCCGCTGATCCGTTTGAATATCCGAACGGAATTCAAAACGTGAATCCACAAAACAACTTGCGGGTAAATCCACCCGTGAACATTGCCATGAATACACCTGGTTATATTTACGGAATTCGACAGGAGAATCCGCATGTCAACTTGGAGGTTAATCAACCACCAAATCTTCAACAGAATACCCCAGTACAGGATCCGTTTCAGAACCACCAGGGCCCTCTCATTAATTGGCAGCAATGGCGAGTCTTTCTACAAGGACCACCACTTGCCCCACCAATCCCAGAGTTTCATGGAAGAGATCATGAAGACAATGAGGCCCTTTCACGAACAAGTGGACGTAGTAAAGCCTGGAGTAACTTTACAAATTCTCGGAGAATTGGAATTGGAAATCAGCGTTTTTGGACGATCTACAAAGACTTCTTTCCTGGTTAGCGAAGAACTCAATAGTCCATTGATTCTCGGTGATCCTTGGATAGAGGAGCAGCGGGGAGTTTATGATGAGCCAAGAAGATGTGCTTTCCGTAAACTGGCAACACGTCTGGGGATCCTACTCAAACAACAGCGACTTGCCATCGTCTCGAACTGATTAGTCATCAGCTTTTCCGACTTCGTCCTTACCCATGCTCACCTGAAAAAAAAAAATTATTTGGCACCAAGTACAAGAAATGTTGACCGCACGAATCATTGAACCTTCGACTTCTCAATATAGTTCGCCAGTTGGGATTGTTTCTCGAAAAAATGGGAAACCCAGCTTTTGTGTGGTTTATCGACGTTTGAAAGCCATCACAAATGAAACTTACCAAGAACTCCCATACATACAGGACACTTTAAAGGAACTCTGTCATGCCTGTGTGTTCTCCACTATCGATCTACGCAACGGGTACTGGCAGGTCCCAATGGAAGAGTCTTCGAAGAAATATACTGCTTTTACTTCACCTCAAGGCGGCACTTATCAGTTCCGAGTCATGCCTTTTGGTTTAAAGAAGGCGCCATGCACATTTCAGCAGTTGATGTCACAGGTCGTCCTAGTTGGTTATATCAACAAGATTTGCATGGTCTACTTGGACGATATAATAATTTATTCCAAAACTTGGGAGGAACACCTGCATCATGTCAATCTGGTTCTGGAACCGCTCACTCTGCATAACCTCCAATGTTCTTTGGAGAAGAGCAAATTCGGGAAAACAACTATAGAATTTCTCGGTCATGTGGTAACTCCTAATACTAATCAACCCCAAATTGAACACGTGAATGCTGTTCTTCGAGCAGAACCTCCAAGGTCTAAGAAACAGTTGCAGAAATTTCTCGGCATCTGTGGGTGGATTCAAGAGTATGTACCTCACTTCTCTACAACCGCCGCGCGGCTCACTAGTTTACTGGGAAAACAACCTGGCATATGGAACTGGACAGCAGAGGCAGCTGTGGCCTTCGAAGAAATCAAGAAGTTGTTTAAAAACCCTTTACATCTTGGACGACCGGAACTAGACCTCCCGTATACCCTTCAGACTGACGCCAGTGACGTGGGAATGGGAGCTGTCCTGTATCAGATCCGACCCGACACTTCGCGCAACATAATTAGCTATGCTAATGCGAAGTTTTCCTCAACTGAGGCCCACTACGAGAAGAATGAACGAGAATGTCTTGCCGTTGTATGGGCCGTGAAGAGGTTCTTCTGCTATCTCCTGGGACGTCACTTCACTCTGATAACCGACGACGAGGTAATCTCCTGCTTAAAGAACTTCAAAGATACCCGTGCGAAGTTAGGACGTTGGGCATGTCTACTTGGGGAATACGATTTCACCGTGGAACGCTGCCTGACTAGTCAGAATCAGTTCTCTGTGGCGTTATCTGGGATCTCTTCTGGTCCAGATTTTAATGAAGATCTCCAATACCAAGAGCATATGCTTCCACCTGAGAGAACCGATCGAGACAGGGTCCACAGACCCTTTTTAGCTACCATTAAAAAAACGACCTGTATTACGAAATTTCTACGTCTCAGCAGATGGATCGAGAGATCAGCACGATTGTCTCTAAGTTGAGGAAATTATCGCAGCAACCTAGACCCTTCTTGAAGGAAACCGCCTTCTTTGAACAATATCATTTGAACGAGACTGACCTGTGGAAGTCTGGCAGTATATATACTAATCCTTGTTTGCTTTACGTACCCATTGAGACCCGTGAACTTGTACTTCACGAGTATCATGACTGAGAACTCGCTGGACGCCCAGGTATGGATGAAACCCTTCGCGTAATCAAAGAACGTTTCCACTGGCCAAAAATGAGGGAGGATATACGCAGATGTGTCCAAAGCTGTCGTCTCTGTGCATGTTGCAAGCCCCCCAGAACCTCAACAGGGGTCAGCAACGACCTCGGCAATCCCAGAACCCGTGGGAAATAGTGGCTCTAGATCTGATGGAACCCCATCCCAAATCTTCAAGACCTTCCTACTTATTGTTGCTGACCTTTTTTCGAGATGGGTGGAGGCCTTCCCCCTTGGAAGTGCAAAAGCTCCACAACTCACCACTATCGTCGAACGAGAAGTGTTCAGTCGCTATGGGTATCCACGTGCTCTACTGACGGATAACGGAACCAAGTTTACGGGGAAAACTTGGTTACAAGCCTGTGAAAGGTGGGGAACAGCTTGCTGGACGACTCCTACGTATCACCCCGAGCCAACCCAACGGAACGGAGGAATCAAGACATTAAAAAGCGAATGAGCTTACGTCTCGTTGTAAGACCTCACAAGGACTGGGACCTCGGTATCCCTCAGTTCTTGTACAACACGCGTACAAGACACAACGCCGCTACGGGTCTCACACTCAACCAGGTGTTATTCGATACAACGCTCAAACGTCCAGGGGAAAGGACCTTCCCTACACCACCAACGACGTACAGAAAAAAGCTAGGAAAGAAACATCTAAGATCCTGAAACCACGATATCAAGTGGGCGATCATGTCTATGTTCGAAGTCACGAGCTTTCTAACAAATTGCAAGGTTTTAATGCCGCTCTCACCCCTCTAGGAAAGGGTTCATTTACCCTCACCAGGTGAATTAGTGGAGAAGTCTACCAAATAGATTTAGGCAATCGCATCATGAAAGTGCACACCACCCAAATGTATCCTGCTCATGGTAGCAAGAGTAAATCCGCAATTACTCACCAGAGTAACCCCAATGTTAGTCCGCAACTCGAGCCAGTGCCTCAACCAAAGGTTAGCCACCCTGCAACCCGGAACGCTGACCTCACCTCTGAAATATCGATGATCAGCCCCACTGCTGCCCAAGTCGTCGATAAACCAACCCGACCCCCAATGAGCACACCAGATGGTCAGGTCAATGAGTCGCCAGTGTTCGTTCCTGATGATAATCCCCATGATATCCAGGACACTGAAGGTGACATCGAGGAGACTAGATTGGACAATCTAGAACACCCTCTGGTTCAGAAGCGCCGTAGAGCGAGACCTCGGAAGGGGTCTGTGACCTTGCAGGAGCAGGATCAACCTCAAAAAGACCTTCCGGTAATCAAACGCCGTAGAGGGCGGCCTAGGAAGGGCCCTGTGGAAAATGAAGAATCCATCCTTAATCGTGGGAATCCGCGATACAATCTTCGACCTCGGTACCAAATGTAAATATAGTAATGTAAGTTGCATGATTAGATCATAAGAATTTTCTTGTTTTTAATTTCAGATTAAGTACCGCGCGGTATATAACATTTTTAAATTAAATTAGTTCTGTACGTTAACATGAGTTATAAGTAAATCTAGAAGTTAGGGCTGCAGCATTAGGTAATATTGTATTTTCCGTTTTTAAAGGCTACCCAATCTGTGAAAAAAGCCAAGAAAACACCCTGTGGATTGACGTCGGCTCAAAAACACTTTAGGTTTTTTAGCCGACATCTTGAAGTATTTTAATACATAATTATTTTCTTGGCCATTCCTCACAATGGGCACTATAAGTATTTGAAAATATTGTCACCTCGAACCCTTCTGTCTGCGTTCAAGTTGGTGTCAAGGCGAATTTTGCTATTCGAAAGAAGGGCTTTAAGCGAAAGTGTTATCAAAAAAAAATGTCGTTTATAAAAAAGTAAAATGTTTTTTTCATGTTCATTTTTTCTCTAGAATACGCAGTTTAGCTAAAAAAGTGGGAAATGCCATTTTATTCACATTTAAGTGGTCTATTGGCAAAAACAAAGAGTTTTAGGCAAAAGTGTTATATATAAAAAATATTGTTTAGGAGAAAGCACAATGTTTTTGTCGCATTTATTTTTTCACTTGAACCCTCAGTTTGAGACCAAAAATCTGTTATTAAAAATGTTCCTTGAAAAAAAAAATGAAATATCTTTATCATATTTAGTTTTTCACTGAAGTCCATAGTTTAAGAGAAAAAATGAAAAAAAGACATTTTTTATCTTCAATCGCCTTGAGCGGGATCAAAAATACTTTTTTTTCAGAAAATAAAGAATGCGGGAGAATTTTTTTCATTGAAAGAACAATCTCAGGGAGTAAGACCCAATGAATTTATGATACTTAGATTACTTAAATTTCGTATCTGAGACAATTTAATGAATTTTCAAAGTCTCACCCTATATAATTTTTTCTTAAAACAAAAAAATTGCCCCGTGTTTTTTCTTTTAAAGCTGAAAAAATATTTAGCGAACTTTAGCTTCCTAGAAATTTCAATCAGTGTTTACCGACCAGTTGGAAAGTTCTAGAAACGTATAGAATTCAGGGGAATCTGAACGCCATCTACACAAAAAGCTTGTAGCGGACTCTGTCGGTAAAACAGTGACTTACCGACAGAGTTACCGACTGTCGGTAACTTACCGATAACTGTTTTACCTGGTGAGTGTCTCCAGAACCAGCTTAGCTATACTAATGGCAACATGTATAAATACTCCCGATCACGAAAAAGAAATCAGGTAAAGTTAAAAGTTAAACGTTTAAGTTAAAAGTTCACCAGTCTTCGTCAGTCTACACTATCTCTAGTCAACGACCAAATTACAAGGTTGGCTACAGAAGAACAAAAGGACACTTGTCACTAACGGAAGGACGAACATAGGCAAAATGGTTGACCTGTCATCTCAAGCCACTGACCAATATTCTAAGCATCAGCCACCCGCTGCAGTGCCACGCCCAGGGTCCAGAGCTTGGTCAAGAAAGATTATCCAGCTGTATTATAACGTTTTCTCATCTGATCTTCCAACCTTAACTTGTTATATTTTGCTGTTCAGTACTATAATCCATTTATAATTATTTAAATAAATCTTCATTAACTTGTAAAACTTAAATTCATGTGTAATCAGTTCATTTCTAGTAATTTGGTAGTTATCCTCATCCCAGTTTTCTAGTTTATTTTAAATAAGAATCTAAAACGAGGAACCATCTTTTAATTAAATAAAATATAAGGTAATTTATATCTCATGGGACTTAACAATGTGATGGACGTAAAGGTACTTACTGGGCCTGCCAATATACAGGGTGGCGAAAAAGTATGGAAACCCCTAGAAATCTCTGTGGTTTCTTAAAAAAAAAAAAAAAGATCATACCCTAGGTATCTTTCAACGAGGAATCCAACGGTGACCATGCATTTGACCTTAAACCTCATTTTCAAGGTCATTTTGACGTCAGCTTTGTTTTTTTTGAATCGGAACCCCTATTTTTGGTGCCAGAATCACTTCAGCATCAATATTCAAAATCTGAGCCTAATCAACCTAACGAATGTGACCTTGAAAATGGGGTTCAAGATCAAATCTAAGGTCACCGTTGGATTCCTCGTTGAAAGTTATCTAGGGTATGACCTTCGTTTTTTTCTAACAAACCACAGAGATTTCTAGGGATTTCCATACTTTTTCGCCACCCTGTATATTTAAAAGACCCAATAAGCCCCTTTATAAAAAAAACATTTTCAGTTTAAAAATTATGTAAAAATGCTTTACATAACAAAATAAAAGTGTTGTAAGGTACAAGAAAGCTAATTCACAACGAAAATTATATGTTAGGCAGTAATGTATACGGCATTGATTCTTTCTACGTGCAGAAATCTTTACAAATAAAAATAAACGTTTTGCATAATTTTATCAACTAATAACAGACATATCTATGAAATTTAATTTAGTATGTGAAGGCCACAATAATAGAAACGTTAAATTTGAATACTTAGGAGCAGTTAAAATACGATTTTTCCCTTAATGTGTGCTGGACATACAGGCACTTATTGGATAGTCAGATTTACTATATCACATTGTTCATTTGACGTTTACTTGTTCGCATTGTACAAGAAAGAATTTTAATAGCTTTTGATATTGCATGAGATATTTATTTTAAGTTTAAAATATCTAAAGTCAGAAACATTCTAAATTGAATAACTTTTCAATTTGAATTGTGACTTCTGAAGTTGTTACTTCAAATTTTTAAATGAAAGATTACTAAGACAGGCAGCTTCAATGACTATTCGAAATAATACACTTCAACTTGTAAGCTGTTGTGAATAATTAATTTGTATGGCAGGCAAATAATTGTAAGTTTGCCTTTTTCAAGTAAGCTCGATCTGCTTTTTCGCATTGCATTAAGTGCTGAACGAGATTCTCAGCTTTAATATTTGAATTGGTAAACATGTGTGCCGACTTGAAAAACAGATTTTACTATTGTTCTTAAACTGTATATGATTATTGCAAATGACTAATTATATCAAATATGTTTCTCTTTAATTAAATATTGATGTATTTAAATGGAAGAAATCGTCGTTTGAATACGTAAATTGACTTCGATAGAAGATTTTTTTTAATTAATTGAATTATATAAATTAGATAGTTACAAATTAACAGCACTAAAAATATTAAAAATTTTTTAAACTGTGTCCAGGAAGAAATGAATATTCTGCAATTTAATTGCAAATTCGAAGAGTTAGTTGCTTGAAAATGATAAATTAAACATTTTGTAACGTTTGAAATTGAAGACGTTGATTTGACATTTGAAAATGAAAAATGTTTAAAATAAAACGAATTACTGTTTGTAATTATTTCTAGTTGTAGGTTATAGCAAATATTTATTCGGAAAAGTGAAAATTGTCAAATGGCAATTCGTAAAATAAAAATGGTGCCAAACACAAATTCGGAAAATCCACAATTATGCCAAACAGTAACTTGGAATAATAAAGATTCTGTCCAAGAGTAATTGGAAAATATACAAATTATGACAAATATTAATTTGGATAAAGAAATGAGGAAAATTGAAAATTATTATGAATAACAATTATAGTAAATTTTTTTCTATTATATGAATTTCTGTAAAATGAAAATTTCGGAAAATAAAATTTGGAGAACATTCATGCTCCTCAAAGTTCATCTGTTTAAATTAAAAAAGTAAATAATAGTAAGTTTAAAAGCCTTTTAAATTTTGGGAAAATCTTGTAATGTTTTAGTCTAAAAGTTCAATATTTCTTATTTAAATTTCTAAATTAATTTTTGTTTTTAATTTGTTCAGTCTCCAAATTTTTACGTATGTGTTCATTACTAATTTCTAGTTTAAAGAAGACAGATATTTTTAAAATTATTTTTCCGGGGATTACTGTTTCAGGTTGTATGTAATATAACAATTAAAAAGTAATGCTAAAATAAAGAGCAAGAATAATATTATGTATTAAACTGTATTGCGTGTGACGCCGCGCCACCTAGTTTAATATATATTCGGTAGTGAATCCTGCGAATTCAGATAAATTGGTCCTCGCAATACCTCATTGACTATGTGACACTTAAAAGGCTGTTTCACATTAAGTGTCTACCCCCTGACTAGGAGTAGAAGGCAAAATTTTGTTCCGATCAAAATTGCCAAAAATTGCTCGGAAAGCCCGAAAACCCCGAAAAATCATGTTTTTCTTGATTCACTTTATAGTTATTGGTTCTGTTAAAAAAAACTGAAACCGTAATTGGGTAGTTCTTGTTTGTTATTGAAATTCTCAGAAAAATTAACTTGTTTCAAATATTTTCAATTTTTCTTTCATTCCCGAATAGAACATTTATTAAAACAAAGTGCGAAAAGCTAAATGTTCTTTGTTTTAACAACTGAACAAATTTATATTGAATTACGCAAATAATTACTTGCGAAAATAAAATAATATAACTGGATGTTAATAATATATTATGCACCAAGGGGGAGAAGTGGGACTTTGTACGACTCATGTAATTTTTTCAGTATGAGTCCTAGGCGAGTGCGTAAGCTCATGCTCGCAAGTACGAGTCATAAGGCATACTGAAAAAATTACACGAGTCGTAAAAAGTCCACTCCACCTTCTGTATATATATTTTTTATAACAAATGCATGGTTTTATACACGATTGGGTGATATTTTCAATAGAAGTTTTTAAATTTTTAGGTACTATACATTACCGAAAATTTGGGAGGTTTAAGGTAATTTAATAAATTATCAAAAATTCCCATAAAGTGTTATAAATGCTTGTGGCATAAAAAAGTATGTTAATTAAGAATTAAATAAATACATTTAAAATTAGTTTTCAATTGTAATGTCAAAATTTCTATTTCTTTTATTCAATATTACAAAGAAAAAATTCCTGTGCCTTTGATAATTCTAACTTCTGTTACCTACTTTTTCTTCTAGACATTTGGTGAAAAGTCTGAAAAGCAACCCGGGACTGGACAGGCTACTTGACACCCTGCTAAGGGTATCGCTTACACCTTTCTTCCTCCAGCGCAAACAAAATATTCCTTAATAACGCTTTTCAGATTAATCTTCGAACTTTTGTTGTTAAACAATCAAATTTATAGAATTTTTAGGCACCTGCTTTTTTCAACCTATTTCCATAATTTTTCACAAAGATGTGAAAAATTGAACGTTCACGGACGAAAAACTAGTTTTGCAACTAGTAATTTTGTCTAAATTATGTCCAAATTTTGTCTTTCTTTCATTAACGTGTTTTTGGTATGGAAAAATCATTCGAATTTGTTTCTGAGTAAGTTTCTTGAAAATAATTGGTCAGGTTACTATCTGCGACATACCGTTTTGTGCTAAACTTATATTTGGTTTTTCATATTTTAACACTGTCCGACACGGAGCCATCGATTTCATTTAAATTTGCGGATTTTATTTGTATTTCTGATATTTTTTATATGATAAATATAAAAATATGTAAAAATACTATCATTAATGTATGTTTTATTCATGCAGATTCTGGTCGAAAATCTCAAAAGAGAAAATAGACATCTGAGCGAAAAATTGGATATACATGATGAAGATATGAGAGCTGAATTAGACGATGAACACAATTCCTCGATTTCAATAACCCATGGCATTAAAGCAAACGAGTTAACATATGCAGAAGCACAGTTGTCTCAAAAGGAAAATCTGGAAATTCCACAATCCTTGCAGAAGTTGGAATGCAGATTCAAAGAAGCTATGCAAAAAGTTGCTGAGTTGACAGATGATAAGCAAAGATTAGAGCATCTTGTATTACAATTACAGGGAGAGACCGAAACTATAGGTAAGCAAGATGCTATTTGTTTATCATTTAATAACTAACTGTTGATCAATTTACTCAGATCTCAAATGGTAACTTAACTGATGTCCATTTGTTCCGTTTCAGCGCCAGTTGGTTGAAGTATTTAGAATATTCTAATTGTCAACTATATGAGACAAATTTGAGATATTTGTAATTGTTAAAATCCGCAAATTCCGAACATTATAAATTCTCTTTATTTAGCCATATTACTTGACATAAATGAGGACTTGACACAAGAGTCCTGTAATAATCTCGCGTAGTAGTTTGACATTTATATTAATGTATTAAACATTTAGCTCCCTAAGTGGCCTTCCTCAAAGCCCAAAAAACTTTCCAAGCCGTAATTTTTCTCCCGTGTTCGAGTTTTGTTTTTTGTGTCCCATAATATTAACAAGTTTTGTAAGTTTTGTAAGTTTTAAACCTTAGCCATTTTTGAAAAGTACTTGAATGTTTTGTCGTCAAAATGTGACTCTTTTTGTCGCCTTCCTAGAAGAAAAAAACTACCCAGGTAACTGCTAAAACCGTCATTTTCGTCTCGTGCTCTAATTCTGATCTCCATTTTAAAGGTACTTTTTTCATCAAAAAAGTTTCAGTTTCAAACACTCGGCTTTTTATAACGCACTTGAGTGTTTTCCCTTCAAATTAGGTGCTCTTTGTTGCCTTTCTGAACCGAAAAATTACCCAAAAACCTTTATAAAAATTCTGATTACTCTCCTGTTCGAGTTTAGTTTATTCTTTCCCTGAATATAACAAGTTTCGTAATTTTTAAACGCTTGGTAGTAGTAGTAGTATACCATTAAGCCATTTCCCTTTCAGGGTAGGCGTGACACTACCCGATTTGGGTAGTGTTTCTAGGTGGATAGTTTCTTGTAGTAAATAACTACAAGTTGGGCTCACCACACCCATGATGTGCCAACAGCACGCAGTATTCTCGAATGGTCACCCATCCAAGTACTAACCGCGCCCAACGCTGCTTAACTTCAGTGATCGGACGAGAACTGGTTTTTTCAGCGTGCTTTGGCCGTTGGCCAAAGTTGGCCAAGTCAACACACTTGGCCTAAGTGTGTTTCGTGAAAACTAGGCTCCTTTTGTTGCCTTCCTTGATGGAAAAACTAACTAAAAAGCTTTAAAAGCTTTCATTTTTATCTCGTGTTCGAGTTTGGTTCTTTATTTCCCGTGATAATAAGTTTCGTATGTTTTTGTTGGAATAAAGCTTCATCGATGCGACACTGAATGATAGAAAATGGTGTGCGCATGAGTGGTGAATGCGGCTCGATGCCGGTCGAAGTGTAGCATGATAGAGAGTTGAGTACAGCGAGCGACACGGGACTGTTAACACAAAGCGGCTTCAAAGTGTAAACCATGGAAGTGTAATAAACCGCATGTTTCAGAAGTGTATACTGGTATCTCTCGACTTCCCAAGTCCAACAGGTTATGGCACCAGTACACGCATCCACTGCGCAAAAGTGCTGAGTGCATTAGAGAAAACTAAAAACGACTAAGCTGGAAGTGCGTCGAAAAGATTTTAGAAGTGAAAAAGTGCTATAAGGATGACCAAAGAGGACCAACAATAAATTTGAGAAGATTGCAGAGATCTGGACGACTCAAAAGTATAAGAACGTCATGGTGATAGAAAGGACAATAGATTGGAGAATTTAGAAAGGTGAACAAAGAGGATCAACGAGAAGATTTAGACAGTAAGTACAAAAATGTAATCATAGAAACTATTCCGTCATATACATAAAGTTGAAATGAAAAATAGTATTGCATGCCTCCGGAAGTTATAAAATGATAAGTAGAAGTGAAATTCAGAATTTAAAAGTGATTATTGCGGTGGAATAAAACAAATGATTCAAACTGAAATTTAAAACCGAAATGTGAATTCTTGTAGTAGATGAAACAAAAATTTACATAATAAAAGAATAAAGACGATCTCGCTCAATACATACATACCCCGATAAAATTGTATAAGCACACATACATATATAAAATTTAGAAAGTTCAGAGGTTTCTTTCTGAAGACAAATAAATGAAAAAACAGAAATAAATAAAAGATATCTTGGAGACCTTGAAAGCGACACAATTTGAAACTTGAGTTTGTATAGACAAAAGACCACACTATTTAAACAAATAAAATTACTAGAGACTAGAGAGTTTAGAGGTTTCTTTGTGAAAAAAATGAAACGATATATTTATCGTTAGAGATTAGAGGTTTCTTTCGCTAAGGCAAAGAAACAATATAAACAAAACCAGAGATAAATGAAATTATATATAAGATAAACGTTTATTTTTTAGCCTGCTGGCCTTAAAAAATTGACTTGCTTACACTTCCATTTTTTACAGAATTTTCTTACAACTAACCCTTAAAACTAACATCCTTCCACACCTTATATCTAACGCCGCTCGCTCTTATCGCATTGCCTTCCTCGCTTCGCCTCGCCTCGCTCGCATGTCCCTACTTTCTTGCTTGCCTCGCATTACCAAACTCTGCCTCCGCAACTATTACCTAATACTTATCTACTATTTACAATATTTACAATTACTTATATTTACTTCCTCCTCTATTTACAATCTTTCCTTCTCCATTCCTCTTCCTCCTTCCTTCTCTTCTTCTCCATCTTTCCCAATACTCCCTTCACCCATGCTACTGCCCTTTTGTCCCCCCTTTCATGCATCAATACCTCCATGCTTATCCCACTCCTTTCCACCTCCACGCACTCCTCCAACCAGTGCTCCACTCTTGCCTCCCCCTTCCCACATAGTTCACACATCCTCCTTTCCCTAGCGAGCCAGAACCTATTGAAACCCTCCATGCACCCACATCTCATCCTCGCTATAAGCTCCTGACTTCCTTTCTCTCCTTTCTCACACAAATATTGCGCTCTCGCCCTTGGCATAATCCACACATAGTTCCCATTAAACCTTGTCTCTCTTATTCTCTCTTCCCCTGCTGTCTTCTCTCTCTCCATGCTGTTTTTCTTGACCAACACATATACCTTCCTTCCTTCCTCATGCATCCTTCTCAATTCATCCATATGCAGTCCATTCGTTCTAAAATACCTTTCTCTTTCAACCTCCATCTTCCCACCCCCTCTCCGGTTCTCCTTCTCCCACCAACACTCCCTAACCAGCTTACTTCCCCCCTCTTCCAAACATTTCTCCTCATATTTACACGCTCGACTCCCCGCTAGAATCCCTACACTCGTTCTCCCCGTCTCCCTCCTGAAAATATAATTAGGCGTGTTCCTTGCCAACCCCAGTGTCCATTTTACATATCTCTCCTGTATCCTATTTACCTCTTCGCTTTCCTTCCACCCCCACACCTCTACTCCATAAAATAGCACACTCATCACTAGTGAGTCAAACAATTTCATTCTCCTTCCAAAATCATCTGCGAATAACTTCTTTCCCAACCCCCACACCTGCCTCATCATCACATTTGCCCTCCTCACTCTCTCTTTTATGTGACCATCCACTCCGCCATTCCTCCGAAACAAGAAGCCCAGGTACACAAACTCTTTCACCGCCTGCACCGCCTTTCCCTTCCACTTCCACT
>CAKNYM010013378.1:0-14328 GCA_932195095.1 Andricus curvator | reverse complement strand
TTAAGGCGACGGGACAAAGTTACAACAATATAATAGGAAGTTACATCAGAAGTTCGACACCCGGCGTATGTACAAGAGATTTGCGGAAACTCATTTCTTCTTTTTTTTTTGTACAAAAACTTTTTTTATATTTTTAATTAACTGCAAAATCTATATATTGGACTTTTATGGAATAAAAAATAATTATATTATTTAATTATTAATTATTTTTTACCAAAATAGCCGATCTGTCTAGAAACTAGTCGATCCGAGCGTTACATCCCAGTCTAGCCACTGGACAGTCAGCCTGTGGAGTGCCAGTGTCGACTCAAGGCGGACTGGACAGAAACAGTGCAGCGCCACGAAATTTTTCCACACGGGTAGGTTTCATTTGTTACAAAATGTATTTGTGATCTGTTTGCAATGTTTTGATACCCTGGATTTTTATGTGTTATTATATGAAGACTAAAACGCTCGTGTATATAACACATGTATGAATACGGCCGTTTCTCATGCCTGTGGAGCAAACCTTTCACGTTCCCCTTTTCAGCTATAGGCATGTATTGGCCATTATGTATCTACAAGAATGACCTACAAAATTATATTATTGTTTATTGTATTTATTATATTATATTATTGAAAAGCTGCTTCTAAGGTCGATTCCGCAGACGTGAAACACACGGCCATATCACAGGCCATATCCATGCATTTGCTATATGAAATATCGTATGAATCATAGGGGAGAGAGACTTTATTGACTAGCCGAAGACAAGTACTGAAAACATATACAATCAAAATTGTCCCTCTTCTCCCCGCTTGGTGCATAATATACTGATTATTATTACGAAACAATTTTTCCAAGTGTATCATGTAATTCATAATACTCAAGCGATTAATTCAATCCTATTTGTTTATTTTTTTATTAAAAACATTTATAAAGGTAATCGACCACCAGTAGGTAATCACACAATACACTTGTCTAGAGCAAAAGCAATTGAGGAAGACCCAAGATGCTCCTGACGCAATTAAAAAAATCTTCCATCTTTCTTCAATTGAGCGAGATGTTATTTTGAATTCTTTAAAAGTGATTAACTTTTCGTAAGACCATCTTATAAAAAGTGACAAAAGGTGGACCTTAGATTTCGATTACATTTGAAAAAACAATCTTATTTAGAAACTTTTACTCATTCACCCCATTGAAAACATATGTAACATGTGAATTTCCAAACCGATATTATGTTACCTGATTGAGCTACAAATTGATATACATATTTCTCTTGTATAAACTTCTTGTAATATTGTAACACTACAACATTTTATTTCATTCCTGCTGCCCCCTCCGCCCCTTTGTAGTCCCTGTAACTCTAGGAATTGGACAAAGGAGCATCTAAATCTTTTTGTAATCTATTGTAGTATTTTAAAATCCCTTATAATCTTGCAATCTGTTGTACACGATAATCCTTCCATTGTATTGTCTTACGTAATTTCTGAAAGAAATCTACAAAACTTTCTTCTTCGCCGTGGATTTCTGGCATTCAGGGACAAGCGATCCGTTAATGATTGAGTTACAAATCAAGCGAGCTTCGGATTCGGGCGCCCCTGAATCCGGGGCATCGCACCTCCCTGTGCAACGGCATTATTCGGTCCACTTGTTCGCACCCTCGACGAATCATCAACCCCTATGCCGCGTTTCTCTAGTTCGCTCTCAACCTCCCTTATAATCCTGTTACGTGTAGCGGCGCTCAGTGCACCTCCACCCGTTTGTGGGATACCACCCCCTGCTCCACATTGTCTCTGCTGCCTTGAGAAACAATGGATACAGCAGGCACAATGCATAATCCAAAAATAAAAACGTCGAAAGGACTTTTATAAAACAACGCGGAGTATTTGCTCGAACGAAAGTTACTGACATGATACTTATGTGTCAAGTTGCTATGAAAAAGTCAGGTTGAAGTACGAGAATGACGTAGTAGCTGTTCTTTCTTCCATCGCATTTCTCATCTCACTACAATAATACAATGACTGATATATTGAAAGATACATTTAAAAGAAAGTATAGGCTGTACATAGTATCAAAGCTTCAAAATACAAACTTACTTAGAAAAATACAAAAATTCTGGTTTTGAGCGATTGAGCGATGTCGTAGCAATTACCTGTATGCACGTGTATCACACCCTGCTTTTTGCAACAACCACCTCGAAACTGCAGAAGCGCAACCTTCTCAGCCATGCCTAAAGTAAGTCATCTTGAAAACTGCGCATGCGCAAAAATTTTGTACACACGGTCTGCTGAAATAAGGTCCTTTAGACACAGTTTACAAGCTGCAAAGTGCAACTTTAGAGGTGGATGTTGAAAAAACCTACTACTGAATCCTGGTAAAACAAGGCTTTTTACCAGTGTACTTAGTCACATTGGATCAAAATTTAGATGTTGAAAATGGAAATGAACTTGAAAGTTTGTGCTGTACTTGTAATCAAAACGAAAGGACTATCATACGAAACGGAAATATTCCAAAATGTTCTTCTGCAGAAAAATTATTTTTGAAATGATTGTATTATCCTTTTTCAGAAAGATACCTCATTGATCATTTTCAAGCGGGTAGTAGAATTATTTTTATCCGTCTGTCAGAACATGCGAGACCCCACCCCCTCCGTAACGTGCCGTATGTACACAGACAGGCGGCCGTTCGGTATAATGCCTACTAAACTTCTCACACTGTTAGATAGGTGAACATAGACTATCTATACACACATTCTCGTCGACTGCCGAATGCCTAACTAACGGGCTACCAGTTCATTAGAGATCGCTAAACTTTAGGGTGGAGTTGAAGGGGTGAGGATTTCATTATCGCCAGCCACGTTTATTTGTACATCGCCTCTCGGACTCGCTTTCGCGCGAACACGCTTACGAATAGATACCTACGTTCATTACGCACAACACATATTGTTATATTATACTTCCGTCTTTATACCACACACCTGGAAAAATGTCAAAAAACAAACTGATTTATTGTCAGCTGCGAAACCATCCTTATATTCTCAAAATTTTAAAACTGTAAAATACTGTAAGTGAATTAGGTTCAATTAAGGTACTAACTATACTTCATAAGAAATAATTAAATATCAAAAGTTACAAAATGTGTATTCAGACACATCAATGATCACATAGAAGCTTAAGACTTCCTTCTGCATATAAATTTTGTGGACTTTGGCGTCTACTAGAGATTTTCAGAAAGAAATAGTAATTCATCATGGCTATAAAAACGCAACTCGTGCCCTCGGTAGTAAGTATGTATATAGAAATGTGTGTATACTTACTATAAAGGGCACGAGTTTATTCTTTATTAACAGCCACGACGAATTACTATACTTTTTCAATATAGGATCAGGATCAGTCGAAATATATTCTTCAATGGAATCTTAGAAGGTTTATGTTGTCCGTTTCTTGGAGGAAACAAAATGGAAGAGCGGCTTTCTCGATTTCTTCTCTGGCGATATTGTTACCCAAAATGTCGTTCTGTTTTAATCAATTCGAAACCAATAGCAAACAACTTTCAACTCAACGTGCGATCAAAATTGATCCTAGATTCATCCCGAGAGAGCTTCAATAAGGCTTCGATAGGCCAGCTGTCTAGTCTGTAACATCTGATCTGGTATAGGTTTGGCGCTAGTCTAGACTAGCTATAAAGTTATAACTGGGCAAGCTTGCCCAGTTATAACTTTATTTAGATCGTCTAGTCTAGAAGGTCTGGTCTGGCCCAGGATTGGCTTTGGTCAGCTATCCCAGAACAAAGAATTCTATACCTGTTTGGTAGGTCTGGTCTGACCCAGGACTGGCACTGATCAGCTATCCAAGACAGTTGCAGTGTTACAGTTACAGGGTGTCTGAAATGATAGAACGTAAGACAATCACACTATCAAAACAAGCCTTTCTTTATCGCTGATCAGCTAAATACACTTATAGTGAAAAATGATTTTATGCCAAGTAATTAAAAAAATACGTCCAGCCAGCGTCTAACCGGCCTCCCACTAGTGGCTAATCAGCCATTAAAGCCCCTGGAACTCATCGGTAAATCGGACTTAATAAACTGAGGCCAAACGGAGAAGTCATTTTGTCTAGATTTTTATATACATAATCTAAAGAGTAGTATAAGACTTGCTATAAAGGCCGTTTTTTCTGAGAAAATTCTATTTTTTATGTAATGATCGAACGAAAAAAATGCGCCCTATAAGCGGCTCTAAGACAACACCACACGGAAAAAAGTGGATAGTTAGATTCACTTTTATGTATTTTTAACTTGAAGTTTACTTGTTCGCATTGTACAAGAAACAATTCAAATAGTTTATGATACTTAATGAGATAGTGATCTCAAAATATACAAAAACCTAAAGTCAGCATTACTACTTCAAATTGCAAAAAGAAAGATTACTAGAACAAGTAGCTTTAATAACTATTTGAAATAGTACAGTTGAACATGTAAACTGTATGAATAAATAATTTTCATAGTAAGCAAAGAATTGTGATTTTGAATTTTGCAAATGAGTTCGATCTCCTTTTTCGCATTGCAATAAGCACTGCGCGAGATTGTTCGCCTTACTAGTTGAAATTGTAAGTAACTTGCTTATCAGTAAAATAACAGATTTTCCGGCCACTGTCATTTTACAAAATGAAATAAATTGTCGGAAACTATTATATAATGTTTTCTCTTTTATCATAATATTAGTTGACATAATTATTATAAATAAACATAGTGAATAAATCTACTTTATACTTTTTTTATATTATGTCTACTATGGAATTTTCTGGTTATGATATTTTTAATTTCTTATAACATTGAAAATGATTAGAATCGAACTTGATTAAGCCACCAAGTTCAAATATTATATTATTTGGAAGAATTTTTTTTTAGTAGAATAATGCATTGTTTTCGACATATCATTTTTTGAAAAAATAATTAAAAAATAATTTGTAATACAATTTTGGTTCAAATTAATTTCCAATTTTAACGTAGTAATAATTTTGTCAACCTTTTCACATTGATATTTGTAGAAATTACTACCATTTAATGAAAAAAAAAATTTCTCATTTTTTTAGATTTTTAACAACAATAAAATCTACCATACTACTGTGATATCGCGATCTTTAATATTAATTTCTCGGAACCGATTTTTTTTGTATTGAACAGTTTTTATTCTAATTCAGCATCCCCATATCTCATGAGAAAAATGTTATTTTTGCAAAAAATTTAAATTTGAATCACTATTCAGTTATGTAAATGAATGTTGCGTTTTAAATAAAGTGAGATGATGATAAAATGAAATTAAAAATTCCAAAAATTTCATTCGAAACCATTTTTTCAAGTCTTAATTTTCAGTAATACAAAATATGTACTTTTAAAAAATTGTAATTTAATTAATTTTATAATAATACATACAAATTACTAATAATATATTTACTGTGTGAGTTAATACATCTAAGCAAAATATTTTCCTCAAGCTCGTTACAAAATATTAGATATCATCTGTAAAAAATTTTAAGTAAACATCTATTATAATTTCTTAGCTGGCCACGTTTTTCTCAGAGAAACCGCTTGACCGAGAGTTTGTCACAAAAATCTAAGCGGTTCCGTAGCTCACTTGACTAACGCGTGCGCTAGATTTAGGTTTTAGGTAGTTAGGTAGGGTTCGATTCCCCAACGGGGGCGATTTTTCAAAGCGTTTGAGCGTCCCATCATATGTGTAAGACTCTGTGCGTGCAATTTTGTAAGAATAATCGTAAACTAAGTGCAGTAATCATATATGAAATAATTTTTTCCTTTTGAAATCCATCGACATTTTACATCATTTTTGTTGTCGAAAGTTTCGAGCTAATCTATTTATAAATCGTGTATAGAATGCGTGTAGTGCATATATACATATACATATATATGCGTTACAATGCGAAATCGGCAAAGTTACTCTTCACAGAAGTAAGGCTTATATAGTAACTCTTCTTCTCGCTGAGTGTAGACGGTTACCAAGTAGTGCAGTACATCCTACTATTTGAAATTGTTCATCCTACTCTTTTAAAAAGTCAGTTTAACTCGCCTGAACATAAAATAGTAATTTTAACAAAATTCACCGACGAAAAGCTGCGATTCAATTTAAAATAGTTAGAACTACTGGTTTAGAGAGGTCTTCTAACGATCCACTTTTTTCCGTGCAGTGGATAATTTACCAGCATGAACATAGATATTTGCGTTGTTGCATTGTGCGTTTGTTTCTTGAATTTCTTTAAACAATTAATAATTTTTAAGGGAGAGGAGGGTGAGTTGGCGCGGATGCTAAGCTGGCGCACACTTATTTACAAAAAACTGTAATAGACTCACGAAAATAGTTCTATCGTCTGAATTCTTGCATAATATTTAATTGACCAAAAATTCACAATCAGTCGATTTTTGAGAACATTTTTGTTACAAGTTTATTTATATGATTTTTTCGGAATCTTTTGGTTACACTGAGAGACTTTTTGTTAGAATAAATCATGAAAATGAATGAGAATTTAGTATAATATCGTTCCAAAATAGGGAAAACAGGGTTTGCGTATCAAAAATTAATATAGTGGTTTTTAGCCGGCAGAATTAATATTTTCGTTTGAACAAATGGAAAGAATGTTGCATTAACTCTTATAAAACTTGCGAGAATTAAAAATTCACTATATCAAAGTTGGCAAGCGAAATTAAAACGATAGTAATACAATTTATTCGAAAGAGTGAAAACATCTTTTGAAGTTGCCATACAAAGCATACGAGAATTTTAAACGACTATATGAAAAATAACTCCCTCCACCAAAAGATTCAACCTTCAGAAGGAGGAACTAAATACACAAACTAAATACAATTATATACGGAAACACGCGTACAATTATAATTTGTATTATTATATACTTAATTTATTCACTACATACATAATCGCACGCTTAATCGCTATGAAAAATCGGAATCGCTGCGGCGAGATTCGAACCTAACTTACCCGAAGCACTAACGCATTTTATTCCTAACAACTAAACCCCACGGCTAACTTATATTATGGAATATTTGGCAAAAATCTCGGCAAAGCTGCGTCGCTTGACAATTCAGGGCAGTATGAAAAATATCTGGGCATACATTTTTTTTAAAGGAACTGATAATATTCTTGTAATAATAACATTATCCAATCTGATATCTCAGTAACTCATTATAATAAACCTGAGTGTATTTAGATGTAATATTTTATAAATTGCACTCATTTAATTAAATCTTATTATCTTAGTGTATAAATTTCGAGAGAAAAAATTCCTCATGTTTTGAATCCCATAGTAAATGAATGAATTGAAAATAGAAAGAGTTAACTTTTATTTAAAATGTTGTGAAACATAACCTTTTGGTATACATGTGATAAAAGCGGCTGTTTCACTACTACCAAGCATCTTTTGACAGAACTAAGGAGTCAGATATAAATAATGTGTACAATATTATATATTAATTTTAAAAATATATATTTTCTGATAGTTAAAAGATTGTAGTAATAAAACATTATTGAATATTTAAAAAAGAAGTTTGTGATTTTGAAAATTAACGCATTAAATGCTCTTTTTCCAATTTTTGGAAATCTGGACAGGGATTGGAGTAGAGAATAGAAATAAAATAAAGGTATAATTAATTTTCTCGTTCAGCGAATTTTTTGTTTCAAGTAATTCTTTAAAAATAATAATAATGGGATTTTACAATATTTACATGCATTAATCTAATTTCTAATTGAACCGAATTTTATTTGGACCGACCGCGGCCGGTGTTCCATGCGTTCCATATTCGGCTCTGCTCAATCGGGCTCGATCGGAAAACGGCGGAAACACTCGAGGAGCATTCTCAAACGAAACTATATGAAAAATCAACAATAAGGATTTCATAGTTGGCTATGCGTCTTAGGTTTCTGTCAACTTCATATAGACAATATCAATTTCTAAAATACGTTTTCGAGATTATGATATTCACTATTTTTCTTATTCAAATTATTTTTCGAAAACTCAGTAAAAAGAATATCACTTTTTCATAGTGTTAATGGGGTCGTTGCATGAATTTTAGGTAATATATTTTTTAAATATATATATGGCCAACGGCCATACCACGCTGAAAACCCCAGTTCTCGTCAGATCACTGAAGTTAAGCAGCGTTGGACGCGGTTAGTACTTGGATGGGTGACCATTCAAGAATACTGACATGAGTGCTGTTGGCACATCGTGGGTGTGGTGAGCCCACACTTGTAGTTATTTATAACTACAAGAAAAACCTAGAAACACTACCCGAATCGGGTAGTGTCACGCCTACCCTGAAAGGGAAATGGTTTAATGGTATATAAATACTGCATAACATTCTGAACATTTTGGTGCATTTAAATAAATTTTTGAAAACTTCATTGTGGAGAAAAAAAATGTTTAAAAAAAGTATTGAAATCCCTATTCAAAAGCTCTGTGACCTTGAAACGTCACTTCCCAAAAAGCGCGTAACCAATCAGAATAATGATCTATTGACTAACGAAGTATCTAGCAGACAGCTGGCGAAAATTCAATTTACAATTTCTAACAGAGATATTTATTTACTTATGATTGTCGAGAAGCAATACAATTTTGCTTAAAATATAAAACCTTGAAAAAGATAGTTATGAATAATATCATTCAAATGCGTGAGGATGAAATTTTTCCAAAGATAACCTGAATTTGAATATCTTTTACAATAGGTTATGTTTACTCTTTACCCATTCAGTCGCTAGCGGCCATATTATATTCCATCACCAACCGGACAACCGCGCTAATCAGAATGAAGTACTTCCTGCAAAGTACTTCCCGCAAAAATTCAAAAAATATACTTTTTAAACATTAAAAAAAATATTTAAACTTGATTTTAAAAAACTTTCCTTTCGTAGTTACATTATTTTTTTGGTGTTCTTTTAATTTTACTAGGAAAAAAAATTATTTGAAAATATGCAACAACCCCATTCTTGAAATGGAGATTCATGATATTTCGTATTTAGAATACTACTTTGTCGTCTTCGTGTTTTAAATACTCGTATGATAATATTAAACTTCGGTACTGTAATACGAATAAGTGTAATAAAACCTCGGTTTTCCCTATTTTGGTACGATTTTATACCAAATTCTAATTCATTTTTTTCATTTATTCCAACAAAAGGTCTCTCAGTGTACTTTTAGAGCAAAATTGAATTCAATCGATGATTAAAACACACTTGGTCTTAACGTGAATAATCGAACACTTTTATAATATTTGGTCTTTAAGCTCACGATTAGGAAAACGAATTTCGTCAAATAAATGAGCCTTTTATGCGAAAAGTATTTAATTAATGAACAAAAAAGTGGACGGGTAATTTGGTGCAAACGTTCAATCGCATGCGATTTATTGGTGCAAAACAGTGGAAAACAGTACAAATCGCAAGTCAGGTTATGTGCTGGTTTGAATTATTTATTATCGCCGTATGTTACCTCCAAATTGACTTGAAATTAAAATGACTTATGAAAACTGAGCTATGTAATTTAAATGCAATATTTTAACGGCGGGTAACTTGGTGTAGGTGCAGCACTTCAAAAAAACTATACTAACCTTATTTCATTTAGTTTTTATTATAAAATCTTCTATAATTTACTATAGTCAAGATATCAAGCTATCTAAAGCACATTTTTCATTATTCATGTTATTATATTTTTCTTTTAAATTCATTTTTTCATTTAGGTGTACACACTGACCCTTCTCTCCCCTACTGGATAATAAAGTACTATCGATAATTGTTGATCAAATGTATTTTTTAATCCATATCATGAAAACCCGAATACCTGTTTATTCAATAAAAGTTAAAAAGTTAAAATGTAATAAGTCGTAATTAAATATTACTTTTACATATATATTTTGCGACAAAAATTGTATGGAATGAAATATCTGAGCCATTGTCGTTCCTTAAGAAAGCATTTTACTCATTAATTTGTTTATAACCAACAAATTTACAATTTAAACTGATTTCAAACTTTTTTCAACAATTGCAAACAGCTTGAACAAAATAGGAACACGTTTTTACTACTTCGTGGTTAAATTAAGAACACTTCTAAAGTTATATATATATATATATATATATATATATTTAATTTCGCTGTGTTGCTAGCGTCGAAAAACAACAATTAAAAATTGTTTATTGAATAAACACAATGAAAATCGATACTTCGATCAATTCTTCTTAAATTTTCGTCAATTTCAACCGTTTCTACGTACATTTGTATCGACGCATTTTTTTCGTTTGATCAATGATAGCAGAGATAACAAATTTTTAAATATGGTCCCATTTTCAATTAACAATACCTGCCAAAATATTGAAAATTTTGCAAAACCCTTCAACTTAAAATTTGCTTTGGTGCTTCAACATAGCGGGTTCTTCTTGGGCTTAAACGATCATAAAATAATCTGCCTATACTCGTGTGAAAAAATTTTGTGGCAGTCTTGAATCATGCTAAAGCCAGTACAGTTTTTCTCAAGCCTGCGTCTATTCACGCAATACTAGCCTGACGCTACACTGGCGCTGTCTAGTTTTGCTACGTGTTTGTTTGAAACCTTTCTGCTGTCTAGTCCCAGTCTTGGCGCTATCTGGGAGTTTGTTACGAATTTGAATATATGAAGACTGTCCAGATTTTAGCTAGTTTCTAGACAGAATCACGGTTTGGACTTGAACAATAATTACAGAAGTGAATTCAGAAAATAATAATGTTGGAATAAAACATTTAGGAAATAACAATACATAATTGCATGAATCCTGGAGTAATAATCAATTCTACACTATTAAATATTTAGGATACTAAACAATAATGATTGGAGGTGATTGAAACCTTAATATACGAACTGTATTATTAACAACGATTTTATTAAAGAATGTTTAAAAACATTTTCATTCAATTGAATTATATAGTAAAGTTATAATAAATTTATATTAAATTCATAATAATTATGATATGTATAATGCTATGTATTATATTTATAATATTCCAGAATATCAAATTTTTACATAAACGATTTCTTTAATTTATTTTAATTATTTAGTAATGCGTGAATAATAATCAAGCCTAACGTGATAATTATTTGAAATAACGAACAATAATTATTTCGTAGCCTAATTGCAAGTATAATCATACAAACTTTATTATTTTCAATTATTTATTCACACATCAAGCACTTTTAATGTTCAGAAATTGTTCATGTTTTATTGAAATAAATATGACGATGTAATGAATTGAAATGCATATCCGACAAAAATGAGAAAAATTTTAACTTAGATGGCTGAGTGTGTTATGCGACTGAGCAAAGTTTTTTCATTTTTTTTTGTGTACAACAAATTTTTTTATATTTTTAATTAACTGCAAAATCTCTATATTAGACTTTTATGTAAGTATAGTAAGTATACCATTAAGCCATTTCCCTTTCAGGGTAGGCGTGACACTACCCGATTCGGGTAGTGTTTCTAGGTAGATAGTTTCTTGTGTAAATAACTACAAGTGTGGGCTCACCACACCCACGATGTTCCAACAGCACGCAGTATTCTCGAATGGTCACCCATCCAAGTACTAACCGCGCCCAAAGCTGCTTAACTTCAGTGATCGGACGAGAAATGGTTTTTTCAGCGTGGTATGGCCGTTGGCCATGTGATAAAAACTAATTATATTATTCAATTATTAATTATTTTTATCAAAACAGACGATCTGTCTAGAAACTAGTCGATCCGAGCGTTAAATCCCACTCTAGCCACTGCTCTCTCAATCTAAATTAGTAAGAATATGACTAATTGAATTAGTAGCCTTCTATTTGACTACTGAATTAGTCATTTTTCCACTTTCTACTAAATGAAATAGTAGGCCACCCATTACCAAAATGAATTAGTAAGAAGAACTTACTAATCTATTTAGTAGTTTGACTTACTAATTGAATTTATCACAATGAATTGTTCTTCGAACATAACCTTAATCACATAACCTCTTCGTCGACATCAATAATGACAAACATTTTGATGAATCGTATAAATTTACGATACAAGATATTGCATGAATGATAATATTATTTATGCGTTAATTAAATGTAAGTTTGAAATTTTAAACATATTTTGAATTTAGTTCCAAAAAATTTGCGGAAGCCGCGTTATCGACCAAACGATAGGGATGTGAGCCATGAAACATTTCATTGAAACTTTGAAACTTTTCACGCAGATCGGTTGAATGAAAGGTAAGGTTACATTGCGGCGGTCGGCCTGCAACGAAAGCCTGGCTAATTTCTTCAGTAGATGGTTAAAGTGACTATATTTGAAACGCTCAAATGCAGGACGCTGACAGTAGGATTGAGGGAGGGGGTTCAGATTCAATGTTGAAATCTCAAATTTTATTAGTCGAGTACCTAGGGAGAAACTCAGATCAAGAAATTATGTCATAAGTTTCGTCAAAATATATCAGAGCCCTGTACGGGCCGAGTGAACTCAACCCAGCCCAGTTCACGGGTCGTGGCCCGGGCTTTTTTTTTCGCTGCAGCCGAGTTGCGGCCCGCAGTCAATTTTCCTGAAGACGAAAATCCGAGTTGCGGCCCGCGGTCGATTTAAAAGACCCGTGCCCCTACAGTCCTCCTTTCCCTCTCTACTTGACACTTTCCTCCTTAACTTTCAATTATTTTACGTAAGTGGCGATTGTCATTTTTCCTTCTCACTTTTTCCAGGCTTAGGACTGGCAGCTTTTACTTAATAAGTAGATTCTTCATGCTAGCGTGTTAAAAAAAATATAGGGAAATATGCATTGTCAGTAATAATTATAAATAACTGACAATGACAGTACTAATAATATAATATATAAGGTATTTTTTTCACTTTGAGCTAAGACCTAGACTACTAAAAATTTACGTGAAACTTTACATGCGAATTCGAATCTACTTAACGAACCGCTTTGCAACAATAACATATTATATTGAATTTAAAAAAGCTAGACCAAAGTAGTTTTAAAAAAATGATCCTATTTCCGAATTTATATCTTTGTATGATATTAAATATTAAATAATAAAATGCTGCTGTATATGAATTCATTTGTTTACCAATAAGCAGGAAGGAAGCGAGAGGTATGTACAAATTATTATGCAATCCAAAAATTGAAATAAAATAAAAATAAAGTAAATACTTGACCGAACTGTTTCGCGCATTTAAGAAAAGCTTTACATGACTTTTTAACTCAAGGCCAACGTTGAACATCGTCCTTGAACAATTTGTGGAAAAGAAATTTATACATATTTATATCCATTTTTTCCATTTTTATATTAGCGTTGTTGCAGACCGCACGGAGAAAACAAGGCACGAAACAGAAACTATAACAAGCATAAAACAGAACGCGCATCTACGCCCTACTAGTAACACGTGCAAACTGTTAAATTTTTCAGAAATTCGAAAATATTAACCTCCAATTCTTCCCGCCCCCAACCCCTTACTCTATTTACGAGCTTATTCCTTTGGTGGTGGAGTGGGGGGAGAAACGTCGAGATGAAACTCAACTAGGACAAAAGTGACCGCGGGCCGCAATTCGGATATTTTCTTGACCACGGGCCGCCACTCGGTAACAGCCTTTTTTTTTGACGGGCCGTCTGTGAAAAAAAAGACTGTAAATCGAAACTCGGCCCGGCCCGTGGTTCGTTCAATCCGGCCCGGCCTGTTACATTCATTTGTTTTGTATATAAGGAACGGGCCGGGCTGGGCTGGGCTTGGGTTTTACAGCCTCTTGTTTCACAAACGGGTCGTCAAAAAGCCCGGCCCACGACCCGTGGACTGGGATGAGCCGAATTCACTATCTGCCTGTGCATCAGGACTCTGAAATATGATATTGTTGCATTTTTATAAAGGAAATAGTTATTTTTGCCAGAGCCTTGAGGAGGAAAGTCAGAAAGGGTGTCTAAGAAAACTTCAAATATACTTACTATCTGTTTCAAAAATCCTGGCCGCTCTACAAATCATTGAATAACTCAATCAAAAAAAAAAATCGCTTAAAAAAAGGAAAAACATCTTGTCAATCCTCATTTCATTACGAATAAGTACAATATCATTTGATTGTGATGCGCCCGTAAGTTTCGATGCAAATTCGCAGTGAAGGTGAAAAAACGTGGTTTAAAGCACCTTTTATAACTTGGTCAACTTTCGACCGTTGCATTTCGTGAAAAAATGCATGAATTTTTTGGCAAAAAATCAAGTAGTTAGCTTGAAGTTTTATTTATGAGTGCGTTTTCGAAAAATTCAAAAATATTTATAACTTTGGTGTCGGCAGTAA